>QNQO01004692.1:0-66792 GCA_003290165.1 Berberis thunbergii | reverse complement strand
TTCAATTTTTATTTGAGTAACTTTCATGGTCCTCCCAAGTTTTTATTTTTAATTTTTTTTATCTGAGACAATAAGCAAAGAGGGAGACAAACACAGAGAGGAGACCGCGGGTGAGATGATTGCAGTTTCAATTTTTGTTTTCTGGCATGTGGTGGGCAAGGACTCATCGAAATTTTCGATTTTATGATATTACGAAAATAAAAAGTGAGAAAGCCAAAATTACATTTTTTTCGACAATTTTTTCAAAAATTTTGAGGTTTTGTCGATAATTTTGATAAAACCCAATAAAATGAAACCAAATTTACAAAATTTAAAAAAAAAATCGAATAGGAGAGAGGCTGTCATAGACAAAGCCTATGTGAAACATCATTACTCTCATAGGGATTTGACAAATTATGTATGTATCCTTAAAAGAGTAATCAACTTCAATGACTGGGGTATCCTGGATATGATTACTCATAAATAATATTATTCTATTAGGGTTCGAAAGAGAAAGCGTCACGTGTAGCTACTTTAAGTATAAAGCTGCATTGTTCGACGTTTTTGATATATATAGAATAATGCCTGAACACACAATAGGTTTAATTGAGAGAAAATACTTCAATTTCGATTATAGACCAACATCGTTCAATAAGAAGTGGTGGCCTAGATTTGGCGTATATCCATAGGGAATGCCGAGCGAACTCAAAAAGAGATGCATGAAGGCTATATGGATGGAGGATCATGACCTCATCACATCGAACTTACCCATTAGTACAAGTATCCTTGGATTTTGCGATGGGAGTTTAAAACTTTTCTCAAGGACCCAACACTATCTGTTTAGTACGATTGAGAATTGTTCGTTGACAAAAATACACTGAGAAGAACGACCAATTCCTGGAGGAACTGAAAGAATCGTTCTGATGGAAGCATACCCCGCAGAGAAGCCCTAGAGTTGAAGAGCCTCCAAAAAAAGATGAAGCCGAGAAATAAGATGATGAGAATTGTATATGGTTTACGAAGACGGGCGGCGAAAAATGATTTATTTGGGGAGAATCCTCGAAGGACGTCTGACACATTACGTGAGAATAATGAGAATTTATAAAGGGTCCGAAAGAAAAAACAAATGAGTATCTAAGGCACTTTGTCAATGCTAGCCAGGAGGATTAGGTTAAGTTGCTTAATGTGGCCCAGTTTAGCTACAACATGCAGAAGGGCGAAGCATTAGGGCACAGTCTGTTAGAGCTTACAACAGGGCAACAACCACTTGCACCATACATAGTTGCTAGCGGATACCAAGGGAAAAAGCCCGACAACATACCACTTTGTCAAAGATTGGCAAGAACAGCAGACTTAGCCAAGGAGTATCTTGAGAAAACAACGAAGAGGATAAAGAAAAATTGGTGGATCCTAAGAGGAGGTCAGTCAAGTACAAGGAAGGGGATCTTGTGATGATGAAGGTTCAATCTCAATAGTTCAAAACTTTCAGAAAGATACACAAGGGGTTGACAAGAAGATATGAAAGGCCATTCCTAGTGATCAAGAAGGTTGGAAAGGTTTCATACCAACTCCAACTCCCGACAAAGTTCAAGATAAACCCAAGGTTCCATGCAAGTTGCCTCAAAGAGGAGGAAATAGAGAGGCCAACATTGAGGGACCTGAAATCTGGCAGAAAAAAGGAGAGAGAAAAGGGGGTTGTGGTAGGTGAATTCAAATAGAGGGTTTCGCGTATAGACAGAGTGATGGAGGGCGACAATTGCAGAGGGTGGTTTTTGCAAAGAAATGAAAGGAATGGAACTGTGAGGGATGGATAGATGAAAGTTTCAAAGCTTACCTAATGGATCTGTGAATAGGAAGAAGAAAAAAAATAAAAACTTGGTAGAGGTTGAGGTTGAGACAAAACGAGTGACTTGCACTGCTTTGCTTTGTTGCTAACTCTAAGAAGAAGAAAGAATTAGGGTTTTGGTTTTTCTCTTCTATGAGTGTGATGAAGATGGGTCGGACTTGGGCTTGCTCAATCATCAAATATCCCAAACTTCATGTAACCTTATTAGCTAGGCTGGGCCCTGGGTTTGGGGAAATTGTAGGGCCATACACACCACCAAAAACTTTGAGGTGTTTTGTTTTTCTTTAGTTTGATCATCATCATCATCAAAGCCCATTCCCGAGATTTTTCTTTAGTTTGATATTAAAAAAAAATCATCTATACGTTGGAACGTGACATCCTTTCGTTAGTTTACACTAGACTTTCTCTTACATGGCAAATGGACAATTTTATTTTGGGTCTGTTTGGTTACACGAAAAATAGACATGGAAATTGTAACCGTTTTCGCAAATTTGATGTCTCCCCTCAGACTTGAATTCCCATGAGTAGTTGGAAAACAGTCTTATGAAGAATTGATTTCCTATCGGTAAATAGACAACCAAACTATGGAAATTTGCATAACAAGGGAAATGGATTCCATTTCCTAAGGAAAATGGCTAAGCAAACAGACCCTTCATGAATTTAAGAGATACTTGGTTTTTAGGCTTCATTTAATGTGTTTAATAGGTTTACTTGCATCTTATTTATTTTACATATTTCATATACTCTGGAAATTTATTATATATGTTTTGTGTATCCTTGAAAATTTTATCTTTTTCTCTATACACCAAAAATTTCTCGAAATATTTCTTAAAATCAGGAGACCGAATTAACTCAAAAAACGAAATCACAATCCTTGGTGGTGGGAAGTGTGTTGTGGTAATGAAAAGAAAAAGTACAAGTTGATTGTGGTAGTAGAAGTAAGTATTGGAAAAAAGAAATGGTGGGTGTAGATAGAAGCTTTATACGTTACTAAAACTACTACTTTACTCCTCACACCGCCACATGGTATGTGGAACCACCATATTCTTCTATTCAAACCAATTTTTTTTTCTCACTATCAATCGCCACCCTCCCTCGTCTTACCTCCCACTACTCTCATCCATTAAACAATTAAAACCAAAAAATTGCAAATTTTTTCTCAAGTTTTTTTTTGGGGTTGGGGGTGTCAAGAGAGGGGAGGGAGGTTAAAAACTCGTGATACACATATTTTCTGATGAAGATTGAGTGAAGCTCGATTTCTTGTGAAATGCTCCTACTGAATCATATTTAAAATCGAGCCCAAATGTGTTTTCTTCGCCATTTTATATGGTGGTTTTCTACCCTTTTGCGTGGATCAATGCCTAGGTATTGTACAACATGTAGATTCTAGTGCAACAATCATTTCATCTAAAGGCTGCTAATACCATCATCCCCACCTAACTATCCCTAGCCCTCAAATGAAGTTGTGGAGTTAAAGCTAACAACGGATCTGGTCGAGTTGGCTCGACTCTTAATTGAGTCAATTACTTTTTCGACAAGGTCAGTCCAATCCTTTTATTGTAAAGCATCGTATAACATTTCTGAAAATCATCTACCTTACTTATATGTATAAGGTTATTTTATGAAATACCTTAATTAATTGAGTTAAAGACTTTTGCGAATTAGAATGAAACTTGACAAAAACAACTATGGAAAGGGTTGATTGTGAATAAGTTCAAATGTGGAGAAGATCAATTGCGGATAAGATTGAAAAGCATAACTGCTGAAGTCGTTTTTCACTGCCTGCTTTGATTTTGACTTGCATACCTGCTGACCTGCACAAGGAACGCACGTGAGCCACGGACCACCGTTGTGGTGGCCGATGACACTCCGATGCTAAAATCAGACATGGATTTGAGGAAGGTTAATGATGTAAACAATAAATTTGTAGCGTACCTTAGCTTACCAACCTCATATCTTATTTATGGTATTGGAGTCCTGGTTCGACTAGGCCATCGATGGCGTAGTTTAAGGAAGAAGATCTTTGAAGAGATCCTTCTCTAATTAGGAGTCGTGTTGTGGAGGGAAGTTCCCTTGATAGCCTTGTGCTCCTAGACACGGGGGAGATAGTTCTCATTCCAAGAGTAGTCTATAGGTAGAAGTATTCATATGTGACATATACTGTAGAATCTGCTTCCTAGTTGGAAGCAAAGAGTTGTTGTAATTGCCTGTCCGAAGTTGATCCTCGAGATACTTGCCTTAGCAAGGCATATGGGTATGGATGACAGTTGTGAGACACGTGGGCTTAGCAAACTGTAAGAATCTGAGTCCGTCTGGCGGACTGCATTGAGCAGGCTTAGAACCGCTTGGCCGGATTATTGTTGGGCTAACGCTAGGGCCTGTTATTCCTTGAGATCATCATGACACATGTACGATGCAGAGTTGGGACTATTTTAGAGTCGGCCACTGACTCTCTAAAAAGCAAATGTATCGTTGTGATGATTGAACCCAAAGCGTTGTCTCGAGTGGCGGCATAGCACATTAATGGGTACGCAACTGTTCCAAGTGAAAAAAGTATGACTTGTCTTCTCTAAAAATATTCGTCGTTTCGAGGAAATTTCTCTTGTTCTTTATCTGTGTTGTTTCTTCAAGCTATCGTGTTGCTGTAAAGTTTTGATTTGTTCTTCTATCGGATGGCAGATAATGTTGAACTTACTTCCAAGGATCTGTTTTCCTTTACTTCCTCAAGCTTTTTTAGGATAACTAGTTGACGATATCGAGTTGATCAGGCTTCAAAGTTTGTACTATATTCCAAGGGATCTAGAAATCGTTCCCGTGTTGGGGGATTTGGCTCTAATTACACCCCCCTCAGGGGTATATAAGATTTGCATTGGGGCATGTTTGAGTTCACGGCTCTGATTCCCAGTGCCTGATGACGTATGGCGTTTTATCCCTTTCTCTTCGCATGCCTCCCACTCAAATGGTTCCAAGCGGGTTCAAGATTCTGATTTGATTCTTCTTAGGGTGCATGACGCTGGCCTTCATTTGACCCCGACAAAAGTCCATCATTATGACCGCCGCTCGGTTGGATTCTAGGGGCCTTTGCATACTGAATTGCCCTGCTTGTTTGCGTTCAGTTTAGCGGATGACATTGAGCTCTGGGAGAGTTATTGGTTTATGGCTCGATGAACTCTTGCTACTTTAGGTTTGGAGATCATTTGAGTCCCCAGATACTTCCAGTTAAACCTTCGTAAGCTTTTTTGTTGCTGACTTATTTTTCCATTCCCAGATGTGATGCTAGTTTGATATTAATTTTTTTTAGGGAAGTTTGCAGTCCTGACTTTCACTGAGGATGAAAGGCGGATTGAAAGGGAGTTTATCAAGCTCCCATCGACGACGTTGAGGAGGTCATAATGTCAGGTAATGTTGTGTGGAACGGGTTGCTACAGTGTTCTCACAACATTCTTGCTATGTCGGGTTCGCCAGCTGAAGGGGTTGTTAGTCGTCATTCTAGGAAGAGGAGTCTGGTCAAGCCTAGCCCGACTAGGTTAGCATAATTGGAGGCGAGCGTGCCTCCTGTTGTTTCTGAAAGGAGGCAGTCCCATGATCACACAGTTTTTACTCCTGGGCTTTTGTGTTCTTCTCAGGCGGCAACTTCAGGAGGTCTCTGTCTCTTGCTTGATGTTGTTATTCCCCCTGTGACTCAGAATGAGAGAATATTGGGACCACATGTTGACGTTTCGGATTACCATTGGTCTGAGGTAGATATTTGCGCCCTTGAATCATAGGGTTCTGTTGTGTTGCATCCTGAAGCTTGCGAGCGAGTCCTTGCTTTGGAGAAGGTTTTCGCAGACCTGCGAGTGTCATATTTGGATGCTCTCTACCGAGTGGATTCCTTGACGAGTCAATTGTAGAATTTCGGTACTGTCGCGAACTTGGGAGCCATGAGGGTCGTAGTGTCTGCCTCCGAAGTCAAGTTTGTGGACATAAAGATCACAACCGAGGTTGGCCAAATCTGATTTGGCGTCAAACCTGTGTTGAACTGGGATGGACTCGAGCCGAGTTGGAGTGCTTAGATGCGGCTGTGGACAATTGGTCATCCGATCTGCAAGCCCAAGTTGCTGAGAGGAAGCGAGCGGAGACATAATGGGTCGTTGCGTGACAACATATTTGAGTCTGAAGTTGCTGAAGGGCTTCGCTGTGTTCGCGAAACGAAACACTTACTGTCGAAAGAGCGTTCACACTATGCCACCTTGGTAGGCGCGGTGGATTTAGACATTTCGGGTCGGAGGCCATTAATCACATCAGAGGTCATTCGGGGCAGATTAGAACTTTTGGAGCTTATCAGATAAAACATCCAGCCATCGACCTTGACTTCACTCGTTATAGGAGGGCGGCTTTCGATCCATTTCTTGAGAGGAAGGTCTAGGCTCCGCAGGACAAATTGCCGAGGAAGTTGTTCCCCTTAAAATGTTGTAACGTCCATCCCGGGACAAACCAAAATTTTCAATGAAAGCATTGTTTTCTCTAGTACTATCGTGTTTTCCTTAGAAGCTTCACAGAATAAGTACTATCGGGCCTAGCTGCTGGCAGAACGCATGTTTTTGTCATTGAGTTGTATTGAAACTGACTACTTTTGGCTGCTATTGTTTATGAGTGAGTCGTTGTTGTTCACATACTGCAGTCTATGCGCTGAGATGCTCCAAAAACTGTCATCTTTTTTAGAACATTGATCGCTCAGTAGGTCATTGTCATTATGCGCGAGAATGTCAACAAGTCATTGGCTTCGTCGATCGTCATCATTCGTGCGCGACAGACTAGGTGTTGAGCATTCCAAAGATGCCGCCATTAGTCACGGACTGACTTAGCTTACTTGGTAGTTCGACATCATTGTCTGTTAGAAAGCAATGATCCCTTAGTGAGTCATTGTCATCAGGCATGTGAGCGCTGACTAGACTCTCGCTTCCTCGACCGTCGTTGCCTGCGTGCAGCAGGTTAGGCGTTGGGCATCAGAAGCCATCAAAATTAGTCGTGAACTGACTAAGCTTACCTGGTAAGTGCGGGCGATCATTGTCTGTTAGAGAGCAATGATCCCTTGGCGAGTCGCCGTCATCAGGCGTGTGAGCGCTGACTAGACTTTCACTACCTCGGCCATCGTCGCCTGCACGCAACGGACTAGGCGTTGAGCCTAATATTCAAGTCTAGTCATAGCGGGGATGATTGGAGGTCAAGTTGGTTGTAACGGACAACAGTGGAAGTTTAGTAAAAGCAAATATTTTTTTAGATGCTTTACATTCCATGGTCGTCCAAGTTCTTCGGCGTTTACGTCTTCCAACCAATACGTCCCCGGCCTGTTGACCTTGGTTATTCTATAGGGTCCTTCCTAGTTTGGGTTCAATTTTCCCGCGCCAGCTTCTTTGGTGTTTTGTTGGGTCTTCCTTAGTACCCAATCTCACACCATGAATTTGCGTGGCTTGACCTTTTTGTTGTAGTATTGCGCTATCTGTTGTTGGTAGGCAACTATCTTGGTGGAGGCTAAATCTTGCTTTTCTTCGAGGAGGTCTAGTCCAACGCGTAAGGCTTCGTCGTTATCGTCTGGTTTGAACTCTTCCGTTCAGAAGGTTGGCACTTCAAGTTCTACCGGAACCATAGCTTTTGACTGTATGTCAGGGCGAAGGGTGTTTCTTTGGTAGCAATTCTTTTAGTTGTTCGATATGCCTAGAGTATTTCTCGTAGCTTTGGAACTCATTTCCCTTTGCCAACATCAGGCTTCCTTTGATCGCCTTCAGGATCGTTTGGTTGGTAACCTTCACTTGGTCGTTGGCTTGTGGGTGCCCTGGCGAGGAGAAGTAGTGATTGATATTCAAACTTTTGCACAGTTTTTTTAACCTTGATACCTTCGAACTGAGTTCCATTGCCGCTGACCAATACTCTGGAAATGCCAAATCTGTAGACGATGGTGGCCCATTTAATTTTTTTATCTGGACCTGTTTTATCTTGGATAGGGGCTCGGCTGAAGTAGTCGATAGCCACAAGAAGGAACCTTTTACCGGTTGAAGCTGGGAACGGTCCAACGATGTCCATCCCCCACTGCATGGATGGCCACGGACTCGTCATTGGTGTCAATGGCTGGGCAGGCATGTGTGTGTACAGCGCGAACCTCTGACATTTCTCGCATTTGCGGACAATATTTTTGGCGTCTCGTTGCATTGTATGTCAATAGTATCCTAGAGTTAAAGCTTTGTGGGCAAGAGTTCTCCCGCCCGGATGATTTTCGCATATATCGTTGTGGATCCTTCCCAGGACATGACTTTCCTATGAAGGTGAGAGACATCGGAGTAGGGGTCCTGTCACCGATTTCTGTATAACTTATCGTTTAGGAGAGTGTACCTTGCAGCTCTGTTCTTAAGTCTTCTTACTTCGACCTTCTCGGTCGATAGGGCTCTGGTTGCGATGTATTCAAGGATCGGAGTCATCAAATTTGGTGATGCGTCTGCAACGCAAATATCTCTAGGTTCTTCTTCGTCGAGGCTTGATTGTTCTTGGTATTAATGAGATCGCTTGAGACTTTGGCTGAGGCCGAGGCTTCTCTAGCTAGCGCATTAGCCTTTTATTGTTGTCTCGAGGGAATTGTACGAGATCGCACCTCTTGAACCCACTCATTGTGCAAAGTACCTTTTCACGGTAGACTATCATGCGAGGGTCTTTGCTGTTGAAATCTCCTTTGACCTGGTTGATTACCAGTCTTGAGTCGCTGTATGTCATTAGATTATTTATCCTAATCCCCAAGGCTAGATTCAGGTCACACAAGAGGGCCTTGTATTCGACCTCATTGTTCGAAATGGGATAGTTGAATCTGTTGACTTTTTTAGGGTGAAGCCGGTGGGAGAGTGGAGTGTGATCCCTGCCCACTTATTTTTTCCATCAATGATCTGTCACGGCGCAAGGTCCGTTCTCAAATGCTTGAATGATCTGAGGTCTGGTGATCTCACTTTGGTTCTTCTCCACTAGTGAATTTGACGATGAAGTTTGCCAACACTTGGCCTTTGATGGCGGTTCTTGGGGCATAAAAATAGGGCCTAAATTTCTTAGAGGATACAACCAGTGCCAGGGCTAACTTTTCCAAATCTGAATAGTGTGCCTCTGCTTCCATGAAGGTTTTGCTGGCATAATACACTGGTATTTGGGTCCGCCGGTCGTCTTGTATAAGGGCTCAGCTGACGGAATGCTTGGAAACATACAAGTATAAGTAGAGTGTTTTCCCCGTCGCTGTCTTTGAGAGTAGCTCTAGACTTCCGATGTATGCTTTCAAACTTTGAAATGCTTGTTTTCATTCTTTGTTCCACGAGGAATCTTTGTTTCCTCTTAGTATTTTAAACAAAGGAAGGCACTTGTCGGATGATTTAGATATAAATCTGTTGAGTGCCACTACCCACCCAATCAGGCTCTGAAAGTCTCTGATGTTGGCGGGGGCTTTCATGTCGAAAAGGGCTTGAATTTGTTTTGGGTTAGCCTCGATTCCCCTCTTGTTCACTATATAGCCTAAGAATTTTTCAGACTCAACTCCGAACGTACACTTATGTGGGTTGAACTTCATCTTATATTTCCCGAGCTGGTTGAACGCTTCAGTGAGGTCTCCTATGTGGTCGAGGCTGCGGAGGCTCTTGACCAACATATCATCGATGTAGACCTTTATGTTCATGCCAATATGTTCTTTAAACATTCAGTTTACTAGTCGTAGGTATGTAGCACCTGCGTTCTTTAAGTCGAACGACATCACCCTATAACAATATATCCCTCTCTCAGTTAAGAAAGAGGTTTTTTTTTCTTGATTCGGAGGGTGCATCAATATTTGATTGTAGCCTGAGTATGCGTCCATGAAGCTTAGTGAGTTGTGCCCGGATGTGGCATCCACGATTTGATCAATGTGGGGGAGTAGGAAGTTGTCCTTCGAGCAAAATTTGTTCAGGTCCATGTAGTCTATATACACCCTCCATTTCCTGTTTTTCTTTTTCACGAGAACGGTGTTTGCCAGTTTGGGTATCATGTTTCCTTAATCATGTCCGTGTTGAGTAACCGTTGCACTTCCTCATTTATGATCGCGTTTCTCTCGGGCGTCACGTGCCTTGCTGTACAGTTTTCCTCATGGGATCCACCTATAGGCGACAAGTGATTATTAACGGGTCGATCCCCCATGTCTCGCATGGTCTAGGCGAAGATGTCCTGGTTCCATCGTAGCAGCTTCGTGAGCTGTTCCGCCAGAACTTTGCTCAAGCAGGAACCAATCTGGACAGCCTTGCTGTGGAGAGGGCTGTCGAGGCAGACCGTGATGGTTTCCTTTTTTGGTTGGCCGGCGTTGGGCCTGGCTCGAGGGCTTACATGAGCCTCGTTGTCTAGGATAAGTTGCTCTCCCCTTGTTTCTCAGGCGAGATTGAGACACATCTTGGTCACGGAGCTAGCTGCTAACTGAGAATCGCCTGGTAGCAGAGCCATCATGCACTGGCGATTGCTTGGTTGCCTTTTAATGTACCAACAGCTTGGTTTATCGGGCACTTGATGCACTAGTGCGGAGTGGAGATTGTCGCTTCCATTGGGTGTATCCATGATCTCCCCAGGACTGCATTATGTGATGAAGGTGCGTCGATTACTATGAACTCTTAAAACAATTTTTTGAGTTGACTTATCTCCTGCTACTACTGTCAGCTATATTTTTTCCATCGGAAAGTGAGTTTTGTTGCTGAAATCGATCATCGAACGATTATCGGGGTCAATGCTTTCTTTTTTAGTTGCATGCTGTGGAACGTGTGGAGAAATTGGATGTTCAATGAGCTCCCGGTGTCCACCAAGGTTCTTTTTACTTCCCAGCTTGCCAGAGAGATTGTTACTACCATGACATCATTATGTGGGAGTTGGATGCCGTGGAGGTCTTCGTCTGTAAAGGCTAACGACACGGGGTGGCCATGCCTCTGGGCATGCATTATTAGTTTTCTACCGCGTATTGCTTGGACCCTCATATCTCGGAAAGCCATTTTTGTGACCTGTTTGATAGTTCAGACTCGGAGTGGGCTCCGTAAAGCACGCATATTGCATCCGCCGATTTTCCTTTTTCCCCTCTATCGGGGGATTTCTCCTTGGGTCTGGCTTTACTTCTTATTGCATGTTTTTCCTCTAGGGCAATGTAGCTCTGGGCTTCCCTCGCCAGGTCCGCCATATTTGCTGGTGGGTCCAGAGCTAGGAAGTTATGGAACTTACCTTTCCCCAAATCGTCTAAGAAGGCCGAGACGACCGTCATGTCGTTGCACACGTTGATGGCAATTAAATCACTGTTGAAGCGAGCTAGATACACCTTCAGTATCTCGTTAGGCAGGGTTGAACAAAAAATTGACCAAATCGAATAAACCGATCGGTTCAGTTTTCGGTTTCTATGCGATTTTAACCGACAAAATCGAGCCGACCGAATATGTATAATAAATAATATATATTTTATATAAAAATAATATAATATGTTTAAAGTAGTTGTTCGGTTCGGTTTTAGTTTAGTTTTAGTCGGTTCAGTTCGGTTATGGTTTGCATAAAGTAGAATCGGTTCGGTTTTGTTAATGGTCAGTTCGGTTTCTGTTTGAAAATTTTGAAACTGACCAAAATCGGTTCGGTTCACAGTTTAGATGAAAAATTAAACCATCGGTTCGGTTTTCCCATAGACGATGCCAAATTGATGCAATCATTTTTCACTCCCTACTTTGACCTTGACCTGCAAACATGTTGGCCTGCACAAAGAACGCACGTGAGCCATGGACAACTATTGTGGTGGCCGATGACACTTTGATGCTAAAGTCAGACGGAGATCTGAGAAAGGTGTAATGTTCTAAACAAGGAATTTGTAGCACGCCTTAGCTTACCAATCTCATGTCTTATTTATAGTGTTGGACTCCTGGTTTGACCAGGCCATCGATGGCGTAGTTTAGAGAAGAAGATATGTGGAGATCCTTCTCTAATTAAGAGTCCTGCAGTAGAAGGAAGTTTCCCTATTAGCCTTCTATTCCTAGATACGTGGGAGATAGTTCTCGTTCTGAGAGTAGTCTACAGGTAGAAGTCTCCATATGTGACATATACTCTGGAATCTGCTTCCTAGTTGGAAGCAAAGAGTTGTTGTAATTGCTAGTCCGAAGCTGATCCTCGAGATACTTGCCTTAGCAGGGCTACGAGTATTGAGGATAGCTGTGAGACACGTGGGCTTAGCAGGGTGTAAGAATCCGAGTCTGTCTGACGGACTGCATTGATCGGGCATAGAACCACTTGGGCCGAATCAGTGTTGGACTGATGCCAGAGCCTGTTATTCATCGAGATCATCATGACACATGTACGACACAGAGTTGGTACCGTTTCAGTGTATCATCAATGACGATGCAAATAAGATCAACTGTGGATAAGATCGAAGGTGGATTAGATCAACTTGCATATGATCAATTGCGGATAAGAACAAATGTGGATAAAATCAACTTTGGATAGGATAAAAAAGTACTATGATGTGGATTAGATCAACTATGGGTAAAATCAAAAGTGGACAAGATTCAAGAAACATAACAAAATAGATAATATCGAATGCGAATAGGATCAAATAAGTACGACAATTTGCAGATAGGATTGAATAAGCAGAATGGATAAGAACGACTGTGGATTAGATTAAAGAAGCATGACTGTGATGAAGAAACACAATGATGCGGAAGCTGTTAAGTCTCATGTTTGCTTAAGAAAAATATTAATAAAGTTCACAATCTGACGTTTTAAGAATCATTCCAATAGCTCTTCTCTAATATAAGTAGCTTACTTAAGAGTAGTTATTAGTAATAACATTTCATATTGATTAAAGATGTTGAGCAAAACAAGGTGAGGGGATTTTTTTTTTTATATCCAATCATTAGCCTACGTATGTCATGGTTTTATATTGATGGAGGGTAGAAACTTTGCATATAGTTTTAGTGTACAAATGCATGTTATTATGCCATGATAGAGGATGCACGTATGAGTTATGCTGAATGCATGTGCTGTAAACTGTGTTAATCCATATTGTTCAAGAGTAAATTTTTTGTTGGATCGGTTGGGGTAAACGTCCACACAGTTAGTGCACTAATATAGTTAGATTTTTGGAAAATGGCCGGAGTATAATTATACACATGTGGATGGTATGTGGCTTGAGTAGGTGGTTGTGTATACTGGAACCAACCAGTAGGCTTGTCGAGGACATGTCATGTAATACACATTGGATGATATCAATGTGTATTACATGGTTAATTGTACGAATGACAATATAAAGTAAAGTTTTGTACATGCTAAAATCATTTGATGTGCATTAATTATGCTCTTGATTACACTAATGTTTAATTTGCCGGTTAAAATAGGTATATAATTATGTCAAAAGATATTATATTCTCGTATTTGTAATTGACACGATATGCTTGTTTTGAAACTCCATTAAAATGTAATTTCAATAAAATACGCTCTAGTGGTTATGTTAAAAGTGCATATTATCAAAGTAAAGTGAAAATCTTGGATTGTGTGTTGACACGAGCCGAACCGAGACTATTTTCTTTTAAATACCTATGCCCTTGGCCCGACCCCCAGCCCCAATAAATTTGAGCTCCAGGCCGAACTTCAGACCAATATAAATTTCTTCTTCTTTAAATTTATATTTTGCACCATTTTTCCCCATGGCTAAATAGTGGTCTATATTGTAATGTTCTTCACATAAGTCTAGTTAATTTTTTGAATGATAAAATTTAAGACTTTGATCATAAGTAAAGAACACACTATTTCATTTTCATATAACAAGATTCTATTTTCACCTTTAGGGCTAAATGTGTGATGACCCGGGAAATAACTCAAAATATTCACTTTTCTTTGATAAATATGCATTTTTAATGTAATTACTGACGTGTACTTTATCGAATTTACATTTTATTTAAGTCTCAAAACAAACATAACATGTCTATTATAAACACCACAAAGCTACCTTAAATATAATTATTTAACATAATTATTCCTTCAAAAGTTCCCTTTAGTATGAGTTTCTATAAGTTTTTCCATCCTAAAAAATATTACGTGTATCATCATGAACAACACAACCCAAGGAGTAGCTCTTCTACTCCAATATCAGGTCATGCCCAATATCGTTAGTCATACTTCAAACAATATCTAAAAAATAAATATCAATAACTAATAATCGCATAGTATAATTATATTCTCATTCCCATCCTACAAAACAAACGTCAGTGTAATCACGCATAATTCACATGTACATAACTTTGCTTTATATCGGCAATCGTACAATCCACATAATACAAATCAGTATTATCTAATGTGTATTATATAACATACAAACAATAGCCAACCCTAGTGTTGATGTTCTCGACAAGTATAACTAATTGTTTTAGTATACAATGTCACTGACGCAACACATATGCCAACCCTAATGGTATATTATATTCAATGTTCTAAAAATCGCTAGGCGCTGGGCAGGCGGCGAGCAGGTACCTAGCGCCCAGGGGCCTAGGCGATCTTAGGTTTTTGTATCATAACTTTAATAATTTACAAAAGTTAAGCATAATACATCATCAATTACATCCAATTTAATGCCAATATATATATGCAAAATTTAAAAACATGAAAAATTAACAATTGTGAACAAAATTTATTAAAACTCAAATGACTGAAGTTGGTCATGATGGGTACTTTATATAAAATTGAATTTGTGGACAAATATCCAAACCTACTCTTTTATTTTTCTTCAAATTGCATGATTAACCTCAGTCATGTTTGATAAAATCTACATTAGTAAAATTGGTACTGGCAGATCCTTTGAGAATTCCATTAAGTAATCATCATTTGCTACATTTAGACATATACTGAATAAAAAACAATTAAATAGTTTATTTCTAAAAAAAGAGGAAATAAAAATAAAATAAGAACACAATCAGCCTAATTAAAAAATAAAAATAAATAAAAATCGCCCAAACCGCCTAGAGCCCGCCTAGGCCGCCCAGACCCGCCTAGACTGCTCAGAACCCCCCAGACTGCCCAGAACTTCCCGGACAATCCGCCCAGCCATTAATCTGGGCAGTTTTCCACCTTCTAGCGCCTAGACCGATTTTTAGAACACTGATTATGTTAATGCGCTAACTGAATGGACATTTACTCGATCAATCAAACAACAATTGTACTTTTGAACAATAGACTAACATATAGTTTACAATACATGCATATAACGTGCATCCAACATAATCATATGTGCAAACTATGACATAACATGCATTTATATGCCAAAACTAGAATCACAGTTTCTACGCATTTTCAATATCAAAATATGACATTTATAGATTAATGATTGAAAATAAACTTAGAGAGTCGAACATCTCACCTTGTTTTCCCTAGCATCTGATCAATATGAAAGATAGTGTAACACTAATAACTATTATTAAGCTACTTGTATTAGAGAATAACTATTTAGAATTATTATTAAAACTTCGAATTGTGAGCTCTATTTTTAGTTTATTAAGCAGGATGAGACTCGACAATTTTTGCATTGTCTTGATTCTTCAACTGCATCGTCATTATATTTTAAATCTTATCCACATTCAATTTGTCTATTCGTATCATGCTAATTCAATATTATCCACATCGTCATGCTTCTTTGGTCTTATTCGCATTCGATCTTATCCGCTTTTGTTATTTTTTTGAATCATATTACAATAACTTTTGATTTTATCACAGTTGATCGTATCTATATCGTCATACTTATTCAATCCTATCTACAATTGATTTTACCCACAGTTGAACTTATTAGTATTGATTCTTATATATAACTGATCATATACGCACTTGATCTTATTCGTTATAATCCATTTTGTCATGCTTCTTTAATCTTTTCAACAATTGATTATATCCATAATTGATCTTATCCACAATTGATGATCTTATCCACTTTCATTCTTAACTGCACTGTTGTGCTTATGTCTAATCGTGTTTCTGCATCGTTGTACTTAACTAAATTAATTAAGGTATTAAATAATATAAACTTATGCGTATAAATATAGCAGTTGATTTTCCTTATTTTAATGTTATATATATATTCTTTTAATCACATTTATTTTTATACTCTATGCACACTACAAGAAAATTTGTGATCAATAGCGTTTAAAAATCGCTATGGTAGGATACCATAGCGGTTTAGTAACCGCTATGACTGCCGGCGCTATAATAGACCCAGGGGATATTATAGCGGTTTTAAAACGCTATGGTAAGTTTGGCTTTTATAGCGTTTCAAAACCGCTATGGTAGCCTCTGCCATAGCGTTTTTAAAATGCTATGGTAAGTATACATAGCAAATTTTTTTTTTTTTTTTTTACTATCAAATGACTTTTTATTACATCTCATAAGTTTTATGTCTAGAAAATAAAAATTTTAATGTGCCAAAGTTAAACATTTTCATGAATGGAGGCAAAGTAATGTAATTAATTAATAAACAATATTACATCGAGTCACAAAATCTATCAAATAATAAAAATAATGTAATTAATAAGATAATGTATTACAATTATGGTACTTGGGATAACAAACTGAAAATTAAGCGATGGTTTTGCCCATTGGATCAATGAGAATCATGCCAATAACACCACCCACTTTTCTAACAAAATGGCTTTTTTGCTTCTAAGGTCTGGGAGTTCAAAAGCACAGACAACGATCTTCCCCTTTATCAAGCTACGATCAAGAGTGTTGTTCTTGCATAAGCTGAAAAAACAGATCAAGACATAATAATTAGCACTATATATATGAAGAAATAATTAGCACTATATATATGAAGATGAGTGTTCATCAAGAACAATGAACAAGCATATCATCCCTAAAATGTGCAAATGCATGAGGATCAAAACCAAGAATGTGAATCACCTGAATGGTACCAAAACTTCCATACATCTCTACTCCCCAGCTGCGCCAAAAAAAAACAAAGTTTATAAAGCTTTGTTTCTGAGACAGAGCCAAAGCTTTGGGTTTCTTGTAATTTACCAGAGCAGGTGGAGTTATGATGTTCTGTTATCCTTGACTAGTATTATAATGAATCGTTTTGACACACCAATAATAAATTTCTAACTCTCTCCTGAGAAAGATACGAGTTGCTATAATAATGTGCAACCGAGAAGATTAAAAAATACCATTTTCTGCAAAAGAATTTCTGATATACAAATAGCCCCTTGAAGAATCATACCTTCTGAATGGTTTGAACCAAACCATGAATGAATCTAGGTGGGGTACAGTTGATTCCGACAGCAATAACCTTCTTGCATGAATCAGCAACTGAGACACTCAGACAAAGGATCTCCACTAATCACATTGACACCATCCTTTGAGTTGAACGAAAACCATGCCGGAATTTTAATGTTGTCTTCCTCGAGGAGTTGAGCATGAATTAACAAGTCACGAATCACCAGTTAATAAAAAAGATAAATAGATGTATCAGACTCACCCTAACCCCCTTTAGTTGGTAAATACCCATGTGCCATGCACATCCACCCTTTTTTAAATTAAGCTTTTACTCATTTGGGTAAAAACTCCATTCAACTACATATCACATTTCAATTGTCAGTAAGAAAACTAATAAAACAAATCTACCACGTCTACTATCGATGCAGCTTAATAGGTACCTGAGCTTCTAGTTTATTTGGTGTTGTTTCAAACGCAATCAGCTCAGCACCTGATTCTACTAAAACTTTGAACCCTTCTTCTGTGGAATTCTTTCAAAGTTGATAATGTAACTGTTTCACCATAGTCCCCACTGCAAGACGACAACAGAAGGGAATAATCTAGATATTTGTTAAAGTCGTCATATTGAAGAGGTATACTGGATGCTTCATTCCAATACAAACTCATAAAGAAAAACGAAAAAAAGGAAAAAAAAATATATAAGAAGAAGGCTAATTGACTAAGACCTCCCCAGCTGAATTCTAGACATGCTTTTTTAAGACCTTTTAGGGAGTGCTTATTTTTGCTTCTTGATCTAATTTGAGGACTGACTTTGTGAAACATATCACGTTCTTTTTCAAGAAACTCATACCTCTTAACTGAATTACGATGTAAGAAACAAACATTCCCAAAGATCATATTTTTCATGAAGCTGAAATTGATCAGATGGCACCCAAATTAATTACTCTAAAGTTTGGAAATGGACAACAGAGCAAATTGAAAATGAACTCTAACCAATCAATCCATGTATGATCAAGGACATGCCATGATGCGGTTCAAAATGAACCATCTTACACTACTAGCTTAAAATATCCTGAATCAAACTACCTGTACTCAGATCCATCAGCTAAATAAGCTCCATAACTCCCTACCGATGCTGCAACTAAGACTGGAGATTGTTCGTAAGTATTTCGGCTTCTGGTGTCATCAGAAGAGCGTTTCCTAAAATTCTCATAATAGATATCACGTGCCTCAAGTGCAATTTGAACACTCTTCTTCAACAAAGCTTCACTTTCTTTTTTGGAGAAGCCTCTAGCCTCAAAACCTTGAATGGTAGCCCGCCTCACAGATGAAATCCTTTCAATGCTGACATTGTTCTGCAGTTTGGTAGTACTAGTCCACACATTGTGTAGAGTTTCCTATTTCATCAAATAAAGATAGTGTACAAAGGATTAATATTGCAAAACATCACATCTAAGCATTCTAAGCTATTTGTTATCATATTCAACATCAATAAGAAAATAAACACAGCAATCTTCAAAATTATGAACTCATTAAAAACAGAAAATTTTATAAACATCCACTACTTGCTGTAGATATTCAGCTCCAGAACATAGACTGTGGAACCATACAGTCATACACAATAAGATAGGAACAGTGAAGAATGAACTTGATCAAGTCCCTGAAGATTTTTGATGTTTGATGCAAGACATACAATTTTTCAAAAAGGTGAAGAACATAAGTATGGCATTAACTCAAATGTAGAAAACAGAAAATTACTCAGCACAGAAAAAGGAACAAAGATATTAGTCACAAACACTACAAAATCAAATGATTGTGATTCATAACATGAATTATCACTATGAGCAAATAAACTGAACTTTGAAATTGAAGTTGAATGTCTAATAGACTGCACCATAGTCAACACACATGATTGTGGTTAGTTCTATTCTTTTCAAAGTAAACAGAGTAGCTTGAGAGATCTATCAGCTAAAATCATTCAAAATTGTTTAAATGTGCATCTTTAAGTTGCATGCATTGTCAGCTCCCCTTCCCCCTAGTTCACTTACATATTAAAATCAGGGACTGCCACAATGTTGACGAGATCCAGATCATACTCGAGACCAAACACCTAATCCAGTGGCAAAAACAAAAGCAGAATATGGTTTAGAATCATATAAAAAAGGTTAGCTTTGATGAATAGAAGTTAAAAAACCGACATCTTCATCCCACTTCATAGCTGCCTTGAGAGAATACATGGCATGAACTGTTTTTGGTAGATCCTGTGCTGGGGTCTAGATTCTCAGAGACACCTTACGACCTGAACGAGTAACAAAAGTGTCATCTCTACTCTCCAACTTTCTAGCAACTAACACAAATAAATAGCAAGGTTTTTAAATGGTCCTCCCACAGGGCATAATGTTTACCACCCTGCAACAAGATGAGGAAAAGATGTAAAAGTCAAAATACTAGGACGGAAGTCCTTCCCATGCCCATCTCTGAGAAATAAAATCACCTCAAGTTCCCCTTGTTCAATGAGATTCCCATTAGACAATAAAACTGGATACAGAGTTTTATCAGCTTCCACTCGAACACTGTATTTTGCCATGATATCAGGACGATCCTAAAAATGCAAAATGAATCAGAATTGTGCCATAGAGATACCAAATTTATAACATGGTGACTCAAATGGACAAAAACCTGATAATATGTGATTTTCTTAAAACCCTCTGCTTCACATTGCGTACAAAAGTTTCCAGTGGACTTGTAAAGCCCCTGCAAAGAGGAAAAGAAGTATAATGCAGACTCATTACCATGGAAGAATCACATAAACCTCAACTTTCCTAAATTTAAACACTTGATTTCATATGTAGCCACATACCTTGTATCCTCAATATGCAGTTTGAATTTTTGTTGCTGCAGCATCCTCATCTAGCATGCCATGAACCTTTGGAGCCTTACTGTTTTTATCTTTACGATTCCCCAACTTAAAACCATTGGATTTTCTTTTTTTTGAAGATCCTTGTATCAATCAAGTGCCAACATAGATTTGAACAGTAAAAAAAATGAGAATGCTAACAGTCATTGGCATGCCTAGTGTAGACATGATAACCCCAAAAAAAAACTAGTAAGCCAGAAAAATTAGATTATTGAGTTTCCAAAAACGAATATATTTACAATAATATGATCCAACCTAACCCAAAACTCATGGAGCCTCTAAAGGGATAAAGGACTACAAAGAAATCAAAAGATCTCACATCAGGTTAAGACACCGTATCTAGTAGAAAAGACATTTCAACGTTGGAAAAGGCAATTTGCATATGATGGAAAAGACATCTTAACTAACTAAGCATATGATGGAATGTTGAGATCCTAAAGCTTTTTTAAGGCATTGGAATGTGACATTATCATTTCATTAGGAACTTACTCGGATGTTCGCATCCTATGATCACTTGATATGTGGAAAAACTCCGCCAGTAGAGTGGCTCTTGAATGAGAAAGACCCTATTCGACCTTCAGTATCATTTGATGGATTTGCTAAAGAAGTTGAAACTTGATTGAGTTATTGTCAACATTTTGGATCAGTCAGTTTCAGGCTAAATCAGAAGGGTAAATCAGTAGTGTAACATAAAACCATTCAAATATCTGTTTACCTTAATTCGTTTTGTTGCACCTCCCATCGCTTTCTTTAGGCTAATTGTTGTCTGATTGTCTCCACCTTCACCGCCTCCACCCTTTTTTATGCAAGCACACACAAAAGACAATTAGATGCATACAAAACCATCCTCTATAGCTGCATCCAATATGGCACCTTCAAATAATAAATAGATGCACCCACTACAATAAACTTTTTAAAACAAAAACAATCGTGGGTTCAAACCAAATGATGATGAGATATACATGGATCATAACACAAAAAATTCAAAATTTAATATAAAAACCAAGGAACAGGTATCCAACATTATATGAATTCAAAACATAGAACAAAGGGGAATAAAAAAGCACATGATTGATTCATTTTTTAATTTCAATTACCTCAACTGATGAAAGTGGTACGTCTGCAACAAGCTGTGCCACTGCACCAGCTCCACCTAGTTTGCTCATGTTGAGGACCTGGTAAGTTCACAAACAGTAAAATTACCACAAAATCAAATCTTGTAATATTCAGCAGATACATAACACTTGGGCTAAGGATTTATTAAAGTAAAATTTAAAAAGAAAGAACGAGGTTTAGTAGCAGCCATCGCCTCCAGCGGAACAATTCCAAAGTACTCGTCCTGCACTTGTTTAAAGCAATATGTTGGTCTTTGTTGCCAACTTTCTAATTCTAATCACATGAGAAACAAAAAAGATTATTCTCACCTCCGGCGTATATAGAACACACAAGCACTGAGATAGGAGATCATGTCTTTCTGCTGTTGAGCAGGATGTAATGAAGTTAACCCTATCCGAGACTCCTTCCTTGTCTGCTAAGCTCTTCAGTTCCTCCAGATACTCCACATTCTCCCGTAAGCGACTATCAAATCCACCTATATTGACAACACATGAAATCAAAAGTTCATCTCATACAAATGCAAATGGACCATAAAACACTAGGATATGTAACTAATATGAGAGATGAATATCTGTGAAATACCCAATCTATCAGACATCAGAGAATACCATCCACAAATTACTATGATATCACAATTCTCTTTGGATAAGAGCATTAGTTCGAGGAAAGCAAGTTCAGTGTGATGTTTAGAGGTGCGTGAAAGAATGCAATAAGTGGAACCAAAATACCTCCACTTTTCTCTTTGCAATCAACATGATGCAAAAATCAGGAATTAAAAAACATGAAGACTCTCCTTGGGGAAATAAATTGTACAAAAGCTTTGGTTGCATTGTGCTCTCAAATTAAGCATGCTTAAAAATAATATCATTGGACCATAAGCTTCTCTAAAATTATCAGGGAACTGAAAAAAATTAATAAAACCAAAAAATAAGTTAATATTAAAAAATATGTATTTTAAAGCAATACTACGGTACTAGAGGAATCATTTCCATCTGCACAACTAAGAAAAACCAAATGTTGAAGACAAGATAGATATGTCATATTAGGAAATAGGAATCACTTCTTATAGGAGAAGCCTCAGGCCAGCAAATAGGCTCTTTTTAGATTAAGATTGATGAGAATTTTAGGTTAAAAGGTTAATTGGCAAGCACTTATAATAATATTATTGACAAATAATTATTGAAGCATAGATAAACATGTACTGCTGATGAAAATTTAAAATAAACAAGCATTTGCAGTATAGATTCAAAATTCTCTTAACATGTCAACCTAGACCTGTCCTTTAGCAAAAATGAGAAATACGCAAAGATGTTTACCAGCAATTGTCAGGGAAACCTTCGCCAAGCCTTGACATTGAAGAACATCTTTTTCGTGGACACGGAGCATTGCAAATGAAGATATTGCTAAAGCAATGTTCTTTTTTTCTTTCAAAGCGGTTTATTGATAGGAAATTCAAGCTACAAAACAGGCACAAATCTTAGATTTAAATACAAAAGCCAGTTTAAGAACATATTCGATGTTTTACTATAAGATGCCAGGGGATAATAAAGTTTGTTGGTTACTTATAAGCAGAGGGCTCATCAAACTGCTCAAGGTTGACTGCTGGGTAAAGAACAGCAGGTTTGATTCCTTGTGAATCAAGACGCTTGAATGTTTTGGCAAAGGTGGATGCAGTAAATCTGCTGTTAATAACAACCAAATCTGCCATCCCTGTAGCAACATTACCAAAGTTCATATTGATTAAGAAATTTTACAAAAGTATATGACAAGAAAATGGAAGAATAAAACACAAAGGGAGATAAATCACACCAATGGTTACTTCTTCAAGCATGTCAATTGGTTTCCGATAAATCCTCCTCAAAGAAGTAGTGTGCTTCGCCAGTAACAAATCAGGAAAATGGCAATAGAAAACAGCCTAAAGAGAAATCAATTTCATGAAACATCTCTTGCACTACAAAACTCAAATACACACAGATATAAGAACAACGAAGAGTCACTTCAATTTTAAAAATGAACAGAAGAGAGTTTTTTTATGCAAACCTTCAATTCTCTGAAGCTCAACGCAAATGCAGAGTCACTTCTGCCAAAATGAACTTGTAGTCTCAAAATTTGAAAGCAAAACCTTCGAATTCCCGTTTCAAAAGAGGAATTTAGAAGCCAGATAACAATAAACACTTCAGACATTCTGTAGTTGCAGATAAAAATTGGGACCTTCAATAACCCTAACTCCAAATCAATTGAGAAATGGAAGCAGATAAATAGAGAGGAAAAGCTAGAGACGAAAATGGAGAGAGTAGAGAAGAAGACTGAGAGATGGATAGAGTGGGAGAGAGGGCAACATGAGCGAGAGGGAAGGAGGGAGTGAGAGGCGCGCGTTCTGTTTTTGCTTTTGGTAAAAAGTTTTGAGCGGTTTTCGATCTCCCGCCCCATATTCAATAGTGTTTTTATAATGCATTGTAATTAAAACTACACTTATCATAGCATAAATATCAAAAACGCTATGCTCAAATGCTATTAAAAGCCAATTGTGTTGTAGTGGCAAGACATTATATGTTCTATTTTACTATAGAAAACACATTGCATCATTAGTGTTGGTAATTCTCACAATTTTTTCTTAATACATATATAATAACTTTTTAGATTGTTGCCAAATGATTAAAAAAATTATAGCTTACATAAAAAAAGATAATATGAATACTTAAAAATATATGAATACTTGAATTCTTAAGGTTAATAAAATGGAAAGTTTCGGTCTCTGCTAAGGGCTTTATACGTTAAGCCCAAATCCTTATTATTGAAAAATAGGTTTCGCACCGGCTCAACTCTTTCTTTTTGTAAATTGAGCTGGCCTTTTCCAAGTCAGTATCAAGGTCGAGCTTTGGGCTTCGAGCCATTTTGCGAACTCTATTTGGAGTTCTTACAAAAGTTTCCCAAAGATTACTCTTCCTGACATGCTTATAGCATTTCCAATAAGAGAATGTCCAAAATAGATATCTAGTCTAAAATAGATATCTCAAATTGCACAATGGTAGAAAATGTTTGAAAACTGCTTTGGATGTGCCTTGAAACTTTAACCTAGGGCTTAATTTTTATTATTATTATTATTATTATTTTTGTAAGATTGAAGTGTGGACGGCCTCCAAGGAGCTTTCCACCAATTTTATAGCTAAACTCTCAGTTCTCATACTTTTTTTTTTTTATGTTCAGAAATTAGAAGACTTGTTGGAGCATGTTATAGTTTTGGTCTACTGGTTTAAATCCTTTAAATTTTGGAAATTAGACATCCCTATTGGAGATGGCCTCAACTCTTGTGAGATATACCATGCTAGAAAAATTGTTTTAAGCAATGTGAGACAAACCATACGTCATCTTGGGTTATAAGGTGCCTTTACAGGTCATTACCAACTCATCATCTTTAAGATTTGGGGCATAGTGATTGTAACACCCAACTCTAACCACGGTTGCCTTGACTTACCCCACTTCTAGTGGTATGGGCTCCTAAGTAGTGGGAAATTTTTTTGCTCATGTCATTGTTCAATATGAGAATGACACATGGTTTCCAATGCTTATATGAATGGTGCTAATTGCAAATAAAAATTTCCCGAAGCAATGTATGACAAATCCTGGTGCAACCAACACCTTATATCTTTCTGGTCCCACCATTTTCTCCTCGAGATTTGGGGTGTCAAAGTAATTGTACCACCCCTACTCGACCACTGAGTAAGGTGGCATGGATTTTTAGTTTCACTATAAAGTGATCAAAAGAATGAGGCTATTGGAGCAGATGTAGACCACAAGATTAAAATTGGTTGGTTGAAATGGCGAATGGCGTCGGGAGTATTATGCGATAGAAGGATGCTTGCAAGGCTAAAAGGAAAATGCTATAAGACAATTGTTCGACCAGCCATGCTATACGGTTCAGAATGTTGGGCCACTACGGGACAACATACGCATAGGATGACAGTAGCAGAAATGCGTATGTTAAGGTGGATGTGTGGTAAAACTCGGAAGGATAAAATTAGAAATGAAAGAATTAGGAGATACTTAGGTGTAGCGTCCATAGAGGAAAAAATTAGAAAAAGATGATTAACTTGGTTTGGTCATGTGCGAAGGAGACCAAACACGGCGCCAATTAGAAAATGTTTAGATTGACAAGTTAATGGAGGGTGTAGACGGAGGGAACGACCGTTGAAAATTTGGATGAAGATGGTGAATGAAGATATCACTGAGCTTGGATTAGATGAAGAAATGTGGGAAGATCGCATTGCTTGGAGGACCAAAATCCATGTAGCCAATCCAAAAAATTCGAAAATTAACTTTGATGATGATGATAAGGTGATCAAATAATTGATCATCGGAGAGGTTCAAAGCCTTTGGCTTGTAGCAAGTAGCAACAACCACCCCTGTGATTGATAGTTGAGATGAAAAGGAATTGATGCTTGGAAGAGTGCAAAAATTTACATTTGTAGGTTTGGTTAAGCAACTTTAAAAATACTCCACTTTCATCCAAGAGAAAACTCGACAAACTTAATAATTTCTATTAAAAATGTTAAACATTTAAAAGTTGATTTGGTATTGGAAGGGAATTTGGATGACAAAAAGTAGAAGGGTCCAATTTTATTACTAGCTATTTGTACAAATTTAGAAAGAATTTTACAACCAGCAGACTGTTGGCTGTATTTGGTATGTACGAACTTACAACAACTATAATGCCAAAAAAGGTGAGAGAACAACGGTTTCAGGTAGATTGTCTAACATAAAATATTACCAACAAAAGGAAAAAGACGATAATCTATTTATTTAAACATACAAATCAAAGAATTTAATGGTGGGGACAGAAAATCTAAAGAACAAGGAAGGTTTTGTCTGGAGAAATCTAAGGGGTTATTCTCTGGTAGGGACCCCATAAGATATGGTTACCTGACCTGACTGCATTTTTGACTTACATAATCACCAATTAAATTAAATACACCTTTCATCACCCACCTCTCTCACTTTTTTCTACATGCTTGTCCCTCTGCTTTGCTTTGCTTTGCTTTGCTTTTCTTTATCTTCTGCTTTCTCTTGCTTTTTCTTCTCTGTTGTTTATGTTTAATTGCCTTCCTTGCTGATAGTCTATATACTGGTGTGTGGTATCTATTTAAGCCAGAGCACTTGTGTGTCGTGCCTGCGAATCCGACAAGTTCATACTACCAAACTGAGGAAGAATATGAAAGAGCTGCAGATTAGTAATAGTATAAGTAGTGGCAGTACTGGAAGTAGGAAACAAGGAGGAGCAGCAGCACCATGTGCTGCCTGCAAGCTACTACGGAGACGGTGTGCACAGGATTGTGTGTTTGCTCCTTATTTTCCAGCTGATGAGCCTCAGAAATTCGCTAACGTACACAAGGTGTTCGGTGCAAGCAATGTCAACAAGATGTTACAGGTACATATTACCTCTACTTATAACATACTCTAGTTGCTATATATTATTTCAAATTCTATAATTCTGAATTTCAAGTACTTCACTTTCTTAAAATTACATATCACAATAATATGTCCTTGCAAAATGTCAACTGTTCAAAAATTTTTATTTATATCACGATTTGTATATTAAAATGAAGTGAAAATGTCAACAATACCTACTACTATACATGCACATGTAGCACGATATCTGAATAGATAACGTAAAATATCCCAGTTTTCATTGATAAAATACAGGCACCTGGACCAGGCACCCTAGAATTAGCCTTTTTGCATTAGTCACGGTTAGTTAAGTAGTCATCATCATCATTCGAGATCAATCAAGCTGATTGTGTTTGAACCGTAGGGCCATCCACTAACGTGGGTACAATCCATGGCTTGGGCACAGGCCCCGGACCCAAAGGGTGTCTACATGTGGCCCAGAAAATGAAATTTCTTTACTCTTCACTTCAAGAAACAGCAACAGATTGATGCAGACCCCATGGAATCAATATAATCAAGAATATTTTCAATCTGATGGTGTCACAATCAAATGGAGTGCTCGTTTTCTTTTGCTTTTACTTGCTGACTTTAGTTATTATAAACCCTTTTTTTTTTTTTTCCTTTAAGAGTTTGTAGTGTATACATCACATCCTTCCTATAACTTTAGAGATAATAAAAAAAGTCATTATGCATTGTTTAACCTGTGAATTATATTATGTATCAAGTTATCAACAAAGCCCTGTTATGTTAATTTCTCAATTTCTACAAAGACAAGACTGGGTATAGAAAATTTATCAAGTTTGATGCATGTTTGTAGACCAAAAGATAAATCGATAAGTGTGTCACACTGATTAGATGCTAGCTAGCTAGCTAGTTTGAAATGAAAAGTATCAAAGTTTTGTGAAAATGAATGAAAGATTTAACTTTCGAACGTTGATAAATCAGTTTTTGCATTTCCACTGCTTTGCAAAATAGGTCATAAAGAGGGATGGTCATTCGCTCCCTTTAACTAAACTATTGTAATAGCGTGCAAAAAAAGAAAAAGAAAAAGAAAAATGGTTAAGGATTCAAAAGTCATGGATGTGTGTCTACTCAAAATTGCTTTTCAGAAACCCCAAATACATGATTACAAACAGTAATGGAATATCATATCATACCTACCTTTTGACTAATAAATAAATAAAATAATTCAATTGTTAATTCCACAAACATAAATTCCATAGCCATTTTGTAATGATCGCGCATGCTTGGTTGATTACATGAAAGCGCCACTAAACTACTCTTGCTGAATGTACCGGCCAGAAAAATGAGTGGTTGGTGTGACATTACTTTGCATCGCTCGCACACTAATTCAACATTATTCTCTAAACAAAATTTTGTAGTGTATTCACAATTGATAACAACGTCACATGCATGACATATATGTATATATGTCTGTATGTACTGATGCAGGTCCCATTATCTATGAATCATGTAATATAGTAATTTAGTAAGTTCCGTGGGTGAGGAATGGCGCACTAACATGTTGTTTGTTAAGTAAGTACTTATATTAATTGGAAGTGATTAATCCAACATATTGCAGGAGCTAGAAGAAGAGCAAAGAGGAGATGCAGTGAGTAGCATGGTCTACGAAGCGAACGCAAGGGTGAGAGACCCTGTGTATGGATGTGTGCGTGTCATCTCGTCCCTACAGCAGCAGCTGGATGTGCTCCAAACACAATTAGCAGTTGCACAGGCTGAAGTAATTCATTTGCGAATGCGCCAGGACCCCACAGCATTGGCCACTGTTCCAGGGACTAGTACCACTAGTCACAATCATAATCATAATCATAATCATCATGCTCATCTTCATAATATTAACGGTGGTGATACTAATACCAGTTGTCCTTCCCATTCCCATTCCCCTTCCTCGGCCTCAAGATTACACACCAGCAGGTCTATGTCTCTATCACCTACCATTGATATGAATATGATGTTAGTAGATCAGCAGCCCAACATCAACATGGGAGTCTCCTTATGGTCATGTTAGCTGCCTACCTAATTCATGAAGCTATAGACTCCAATAATCCTATCACGTACTATACTTTGTAATCTTTTATTAAGTTTAATTACTCCTGCTTCCACACACCATTGAATCGCAAGAACACAATCTTGAGATGGAACTGCAGCATATATATCCTCCTAGCCAAACTAGTATTTAGTAGCTTGACTAGCTAGTGGTGGTGTGTTGGGGGAAAGGACTTATTTATCATTGTAAAAATATGTATGTAGTAAATCATGACTACATTAGTTAGTTAATGAACACAATCGAGTTTAATTATCTACACTAGCAATATGTGAATTTAAAATTATATTAGTCTGCAGAAAATGGAGTTTAGTTTAAGGTATATTTGATTATGTGTGTGTGTTTATTAACAAAAGTAGATTCTTATTTCATTGCGTTCAACACTTCATAGCTAGAACATTACCAACAAAAGACCTACTAGCAGAGTTTTGCATGGCTTGGGTGAGTACGTTTGTTCTAAAAGTACCAACACAACTTAAACTGGCAAAATAGGATGGTTATTCGGAACTCGGAAGAGAATGAGAATTTTTATCCATGCACTGAAATTGATATTCACCGTGCTAGAGCTTTCGTAACAGCAGGAAAAACTGTTTCAAAGCGAGGAAAACCCTGATTTGTGCTTCTGCTCTTAATTTCATCTACTACTACACCATGCACAATTTCATCATCTACTACTACTACTACACCAAAGGTGCCTTTCCTGCTAAACCTGTCAAAGTCGACGTGAGGTTGAGAAGATGATGATATTAGAAGTTTGAGGCAATACTTAGAAAGCTTTTGTATACCTTTTGATAGTGGATTAATTCTGAAAACTTGTCTGATTATGAATGAATATGAGCTTGCTATTAGGATTGGAGCCAGTGATTTTCTAAACATGAAACAAGTGACGGTCTTGTTAAATTAAGTCGCTGTTTCTGGCCTGTGAAACGTGTGAAGATAACTCTCTTAATTTGGACCGTATTTGGCAAGTTGATGGACGATGGGTGAATAACCTTGAGTGCTACACTTAAATTGAAGCCATCCTCCACAAATATTACCAGCTGAGCTAAGAGCCGTTGCCATTTTCCTCTTAACTAATTCAAGTTTTTAATTGCTTAACCCAAGTTGAATTATTGATGGGATCACAGTGAAGTGAAGTATCAATTGACATTTCTATTAATTTCTCGATAGGCGGTTGGCAAAGAATTCTTGCTTCTTTGACCAATAATTGTTTTATGATTTTATTAGATCCAGCATGTGATTTACTGTTCTATACATCTATTTATATTAGGGTGTGTTTGGTTGCATGGAATCCTATGCCATGGGAATCCATGAGGGGACCACTACATTTTAGGCTAAATTGATATATCACTCCACATTTACCATTGGACCACCATTTGATTTTGTGATCAATGGTGGGAATGAAAGTCTCATGAACATGGGAATCTCACTCCTTGGCCCCCCAAGGCATGTGATTCTCATGTTCATGAGACTTTCACTCCCACCATTGATCACAAAATCAAATGGTGGATGTGGAGTGATATATCAATTTAGCCTAAAATGTAGTGGTCCCCTCATAGATTCCCATGGCATAGGATTCCATGCAACCAAACACACCCTTAGTTCCAAACTATGACGTTGGCATGGAGAATAAAATCTCCGCCAGTAGGGAATTTCAGACTTTGGCACCCCCCATCCTAGTTATGTCAAACATTGGATTTGGTTCGATATCTGACATTTGTTCAACCAGAGAAATCAAGGCTCCGTTTGTTTTGCAAAAAATAAGTATTCAAGAAAAGAAAAAAAGATTCCAGAAATAAATTTTCAAGGATTTTTATTTTCCCTAAATTTTTTCATGTTGTTTAGTTGTATCAAGAAAATCGAAAATGCTTGGAAACTAGGTTTTTGCAACTAGGGTGATGTGGCGTGATCTTGAAATAATGATGAAATCCTCCAAGTGTTTACGTGTATCTCGATATTGTAAAAAAAAATCTCTGATGATGGCACATTATTCTTAATGCAAAACCTGATTCCCTAACCCCACTCGTTTTGGGAAGGGGGGCAGAAGTGGTGGTCATGGTAGTAGTAGTGGTTGTTGTGCTATAGTGATGGCGGTGGTAGTGGTGGTATTGGTCCGTTGGAATAATTATTTTCCAAATATTTATTGTTTTCCATGAAACAACACTAGAAAATTTAAATTATGAAAAATAAATGTTTCGGAAATAGTTTTCCATGAAACAAACCTAGCCCAAATGACAAAAGTACCTCATGAGTAATGCATACGTACCAGAAACAAGTGCAAATTGTCGTATGCATCTCAATGAAGAATTGCACGCAATTATCCTTATGACTACTCAATGGTTCAGGTTATTGCAAAAGAAAGCTAAATACTAAACTTTAGTAAATGAAAAGTAGGACGAATTAGATGACATATACTGAGGTTGGGAATCAGGTATTTTCAATTTGGAGATCCGTGGCCTTAAGAGTATTCATTGCGATTCTGTTATTCTGAACAACTTTTATTTTTGGGCCACCCGCCATTGAGTTAAACCATCACTGCATTAAAATTTCAATGTCAAAGTAACTTTATTTTTCAATAAAATGCACTAGATTTTTGTTTAGATCATTATGATGATTTAAACATTGAACACAGTATTTCTGGATCTTGTTTTCCACTGTAAACAAAATAACTACTGCACCACCCTCAGATTTGACGTGGCAGAACAAAGGCTAAAATGACTGTCCCAAAGACTTGGAATCAAGTTATCATGGGGGAGGCCTCTCTATGTTGAGGTCTTGGGGACTAGCAAGAGGTGAACTTGATGCATTCTTCTTGATGTTATATGGAACAATCTCAATTGTATCTGATCGTAGGTTTGACATGTTTCTGATTTGTTATTGACTAAGAGTATGTTCCGTGTCATTGACACTCCACATAATTTTATTTTTGCTAATCATTTTGTACTGAGCATCTCTGTCACTATCCTCATTTGCATTCAATCAAAATTAAAGTGTAAGCCGATTATAAGAATCAGTTGGGGGAAAATTTTAAACGCCAAAAATGAGTACTCTCCCAATCTTTGAATTCACCAAGACATAAATTTTAGGGTTTTTGTTTAAATGTGTATTAAGATGCCCGACTCATTTTTTCTGTTATAATCGACCCGTTTCATTGCTTTTAAAAATATTGAAAATATTAAAGACGTGTAATACATTATACTTTTTTTTTAATTATGAAATATATATTTTTAATATTTAATTTGGCCCATATATTGATCATTGATTTTGTACAAAAGATCTACAAAAATGCATTTCAACTATACTAAGTTTATCAAAATCCGACAATGATAGTTATGATAATTTTCATTTTGCTAAAAAGATAATACAATATTTTCTCTCTCCTCCACATGTACATTCCACCAACTTTTTTTAAAAGTTTTTCATTATTTTTGCCCTTCTACATATTTTATATTTACAAATATGATGTTTGTGGGAACCAAAAATAATCCTTAGCCCAATAGGAAAAGGAAGTCTAAAGATTTGAGACGTTCTTGAGAAGCTCGAATATTACCCATGAAAGTTACAAGTAGAGAAAGCTCAAGTTTGGGCCCAATGCAACTCAGCAAAACATTTCTTTCTCAACAAAGGAGTAGTGCTCGACGTTGACCACCATGCTCAACTGAGCACCCAAGCTTGCAGGAGAGGTAATTCTTTCTTAATTCAGAATTCTCTCTTCAAATATAGAGATATAAACATTTTCCTGAAGACATTGTTCTAACTTTGGCATTGGAGTCCCCGTGGCAGACACCACACCGGTGTCAAGAATTAACTTCTATCTTATGCAGATTACTCCACGTGATCAGCACGTGATCCGACGGAAATTTGCATCCACAGATTGGTGCTTTCATTGAGAGCTTGAATCAAACTCATTGCATGCTTTCTTCCATTCACAAAAAAAAATTTCATTCATTCAGTTTCAATTTCATTCACAAACACTTTTATTTTCAATTCAATACAATGGTGGGATCTCGAAAACAAACTAGCAAAAATAATGTTACAAGGTATTCTGCTCATATTAGGCTGCCATCGTCATCACAGGTTCAATCATTATTGGTCGGACAACCACTGATAGTGGGTCTATCACCGCCTGCTGACCATCAATCACAACCTTCTGCCACAAGCCAAATGGAGATGACACAACAAGAAAATCTTGCAGGTAAGATCGCCAATCTGATCAAAATATTGGAAGAACAAACCCAGGTCATAGAGCGATCAATGAGCGAACAACCAAGGCAGACGACACACCGTCATCTACCCGCTGATTATGTGCATAGAAATGGCAGTCATCCATCAAATGGAAACAATCCCTCTAGAAGCATTCATTCGAGATAAGGTCATGAGTAAATGTGCACTCTAAGCTCGGACCTTAAACATGAGTCTTCTCAAGGTTGGGCTCCCAAGCAACTGTGCACTCAAGGGTAGGATCGTAGACTACACCCAATACAAGCGGTCGGTGCAGAAGACAAAATCTCGATGGATCCAAACAATGCAAGGGACCAGATCTAGATCACTACACTGATTTGTCCCACGACCCACATTCAGAGGCTCGTCAAATCAAGAAGAGCCTTCAGGCGAATCCTATTGAGACTCTACCTCACTCACATGCAAGTAAGTCACAATTAAATTCAGAATATGAGGAGTCATCTACCGCAGATAATCAGAATCGAAATCACCATATGGTCAATCAGCAGAATGGACACAAGCCTTTGCGAGCTGATGATGTGGCACAAATGGTCAAAGAACAGTTGATGAATTTACAATTATGAGAAATCCAGATGATACTCTGCGTAGAGTGGTAGCCTTGGTAAACAGTTCACCTTTTACAGATAACATCGAAGAGGCTCCTCCACCAGTAAGGTTTACCACACCAACTTTTACCCCTTTCAAAGGAGATTTTGATCCTGAGAAGCACTTGAAGCATTTTCTAAGTGTCATGACTCTGCACAAAAATGATGATCCGCTTATGTGCAAAATATTTGCTATAACTTTACAGGGAGTAGCCCAAGATTGGTTTCACACTTTGACCCCCAGTTAATCAACAACTTTGGAGATCTATCCATTATCTTCACAAAAGAATATTCATCTTACTGAACTGTCAAAAAACATGCTGACCACTTCTTCAACATAAAAAAGGAGTCAAATGAATCGCTCAGAAACTTCATTAAAAGATTCAAGACAGAAAAAGTGAGCATAGTTGGGTGTGATGATCAAATTGCGTCCTCAGCTTTCAGGAAGGGTATGCCCGTTGATCACTCGTTGTATGGCAAATTGACCATGAAATGGGCAAAACTCTTACCAAAATCTCCGCCATGGCAGAACGCTATGCATTGTGGGATGTCGAAAAAAATAGTGCTAGGGCACCAGATATACTTAAGAACGATAGTCAATCTGCACAAAAAAATGCAGATCAGAAATATGTTAAAGAAAAGGGTGACAAACGTAAAACACGCTCCCCATCAAGAGACTCCTCAGCCAGTAGAACATACACAAAGTTCACTTTTCCGATCAATCAAACTCTCCAGCGCAGAAGAATTTGATGATTGTGGCAACCGACCATTTCACAAAGTAGATTGAAGTTGAGACGTTCTAGCTTTTTCATTTTTAACTTCTTAGAAAAAAATTGCAATGTACATGTAAGAAAAATTTGGTTGTATTTTATCTCTTCAACAAGAGACTCCTCATCCAGTAGAACATACACAATGTTCCCCATTTCGGTCAATCAAATTCTCCCGAGAAGAACCAACCTTAGCCAAAGAGACCGCCATCAATGAAAGAAGACTTGCAAAGAAAAGATCTGAACAAATATTTACATATACCACAGCAGATGATACATTATTTTGCTTTTCAACAAAGAACACACCTTTCTCAGCTGAAATAGGGAAATACGAGAATTCGTTCTACATGTCATACAACAGAAGACATTTAGAAATACAAATATATATGTACACCCCAGTAGAGGATGACACTCTACGTGAGTGGGTAATTCAATGCATAAAAGTATCTTACTCAAGATTATTTAAATCCGTTTAAGTTTAGTCAATTGGTCAGCAGACCACACAAGCAATATGCCTCAGTAGAGGATGACACTTTTCATAAGTGGGTAATTCAATGCATAAAAACATCTTACTCAAGGCTACTTAAATCCATTTAAGTTTAGTCAAGTGGTCAGCAGACCACACCAGCAAAATGCGTCAATAGAGGGTGATATTTTTCATAAGTGGGTAATTCAATGCATAAAAGCATCTTACTCAAGACTACTTAAATTCATTTAAGTTTAGTCAAGTGGTCAGCAGACCACACCAGCAAAATGCCTCGGTAGAGGATGACATTTTTCATAAGTGGGTAATTCAATGCATAGAAGCATCTTACTCAGAACTACTTAAATTCATTTAAGTTTAGTCAAGTGGTCAGCAAACCACACAAGCAAAATGCTTCAGTAGAGGATCACACCTCAGTAGAGGATGTCACTCCCCGTGAGTGGGTAATTCAATTAATCAATCATTGAGTATAAAAGCATCTTACTCTGGACTACTTAAATCTCTTTAAGTTTTGTCAAAAGGTCAACAGATCACACAATATTTTCGTGCAATTTTCAAGATAAATATATTTAAATCCATGATTAATTCTCTCAAGTTACGCTTAAATTCCGACTTAAGCATATTGGAAACTCATGAAAGAGGCCAATCAAACTTTTGTGCTCTTAATGCAAATAGTTCTAAGTCAATTTACCAACAAACATACACAAAGTTTGGGGATCATAAAAGTAAAGAAGACTACTACTTGACATGAAGTCACCATCAATTCCAAAAGAAATTCAAAGTCTCACTAGTAGAGCAGCAACTTTGGATCGATTCTTGAATAGATCAGCAGACAAATCCAGGAGAGAACCTATACATCTACTTGGTAGTTTCAAATATAGCAGTTAGCTCAACTCTCATCAGCGAAGAGTTGGGGGCACACCTTCCTCCCAGATGTTTGTTAAAAACTCATGAAATGGACGATAGAGTTAAGTCAATACAACTTGATCTACTGGCTGAAGACAACTTTAAAGGCTTACGCTTTAGCAGAATTCATTCCCTCCTCAACTGGGGAAACAAAGTCAACCAGCAGATAAGTGTCGCGTCCTTTAACAAAATCTACTAGCCGATGACAACTATAAAGATTCAAGTCTTAGTAAATTTCATAATAAAATTTGCTCTCACTTTAACCGGTGAAACAAAGTCAGCCAGTAGATCAGTGTTGTGTCCTTCAATAAATGAAGACTCCTCAACTAATGCTGAAACATGGGTAAGTAAGCCCAAAGATATGTGGCATTTATATAGGATGGGCCATCGAATCACAAGGATGGTAGAGCAGGACTTGTTTTATTCACCTATGGATGATCCCCTATTTGGACAAAGTCTAAGAACCTATGAAATGACTATGTATGACTCATCTGGTAGACCACCTCATATGCACCAAAAGCTTCAGCATGCAGATCATTTTGTCTTCAGCAGACGACATTTCAACAACAACAGAAGCATCTACATGCATATCCTTTACTTGTATCAATAGAAATAGACAAGTCAGCCAAATTAGGAGCATTCTACTTCTATTTTTGGCGAGGCTCATCAATGAAAATACATCTTCTATGTTTTTGAGTAAGAAGGAAAAGAAAAACGGTCAACTCAAAAGCAAAGGAGATGAGGGGCTTTTGTGGGAGCAAAAAATAATCTTTAGCCCAATAGGAAAAGGAAACCCAAAGATTTGAGATGTTCTCGAGAAGCCCGAATATTACCATAAAGTTACAAGTAGAGAAAACCCAAGTTTTGGCCCAATGCAACTCAGCAAAACATTTCTTTATCAGCAGAGGAGTAGTGTTCGGCACTGACCACCATGCTCAGTTGAACACCCAAGCTTGCAGAAGAGGTAACTCTTTATTGATTCAGAATTCTCTTTTCAAATATAGAGATATAAACATTTTTCTGAAGACATTGTTCTAACTTTGGCATCGGAGTCCCCGTGGCAGGCACCACACCGGTATCAAGAATTAACTTCTATCTTATAGAGATTACTCCACGTGGTCCGACGAAAATTTGCATCCACATATGCCATCAGAGGAAATGAATCTCAACCCTCAAATTCAATATATTTTCCAACTTTCAATCCTAACTATCTTTTATGTCTAATCCTTTTGATTTGGCCTTGTCCCAATTAACAATGAATAGTAAAACACTACTCTGAATTGTGATATAGATTTATTTTTTTTTGTGCAATTTCACTCATTATCGAAGTAGGTTAAGTTGGTTTGTTCTCATAGCCATTAGATCTGATGTTTCAGACTTGGGAAAACCTTACACCTATAGTCAGGTGGAATAGGATAGAATTGAGAGTAGACATGGAGTTCATAAATGCCTCATGTTTGAGTAGTTGAACCCAGTAAACTGAGTGTCATTCTATTTAGTTGCACACGTTGCTCAAGCTGGACACTTACCTTGAGATTGTGCAATTATGGGGATCAAGAGGTTCAACAATGTGGATCCAAAGTGTGGGATTAAATAGTCTTGCTTTGGCTTGAGTTACGTTTGGGTGTAGCCCTCATACTAAGTTGGTGTGAAGCTGCTGGATAAAATGCCAAACTGACGCTTTGGATGCCTACACTTCAAGAGCAGCAGTGGTGGAGTCTAACAGGCGCTCCATTTGAAATGCACAAGAACAAATACCCGAAACAAGCACCTGTTCAAGGAATCTCATTTAACTTCTAGAAAAGAAAGCCAATGAAAGAACTAAGGGTGTGTTTGGTTGCATGGAATCCTATGTCATGGGAATCCATAAGGAGACCCCAACATTTTAGGCTAAATTGATGTATCACTCCATATCCATCATTTGATTTTGTGATCAATGGTGGGAATGAAAGTCTCATAAACATGAGAATCAAAAAATCAAATGGTAGATGTGGAGTGATATATCAATTTAGCCTAAAATATAGGGGTCCTCTCATGGATTTTCATGGCATAGAATTCCATGCAACCAAACACACCCTAAAAAGAGGTAGCAAAAGCAGAGTAACAATACCTATTCATGCAGGAGATAACAAAAGCAATGGTAAATGGGAAATGGGAAATTAAAACAATGTTATTAATGAAAAAATTGTCTGCCAAAAAGTTGCAACCATTTGTCAAGCTTCAATACATCAAACTCTATACACAAAATGCACAATTTTAACCCAAAACCAAAGGTGCCTTTCCTGCTGATCCTATCAAAATCAATGTCAGACCGAGATGATGGTGATATGAGAATTTTAAGGCAAATAGAATGCTTTTGTATACTTTTTGACGGTGGATTAATATTTTAGCAAGTTGATTCACAATGGGCTAATAATCCCTGAATGCTACCATTTATAGATACCATCTTCCACAAATATTACTAGATGAGATAAAACCCTTGCCTTTTTCCTGTTAACTAAATGAAGTTATTAATTGCTTAACCCCACTTAAATTATTGATGGGATCATACTGAAGTTAAGTATTAATTTGTCGTTTCTTTTAATTTCTCGATGACGAGATAGCTAGGCGGTTGGTGAAGAATTCTTGCTTCTTTGACCAGTCATTGTCTTATGATTTTATGATTTTATTAGCTCCAGTATGATTTACTGTTTCTATATATTTCCTTATATTAATTCAAAACTATGAGGTTGACATGGAGAATAAAATCTCCATTATGGGAATTTGCATCCTCCTCCCCACCACCCACCACCACCCTACCAAGTGATGTCAAACATTGGATTTGGTTTGGTATTTGACATTTGTTAAACCAAAATCTCTTTAAAATGGCACAAGTGACTCATGAGTAATACATATGTATCGGAAACAAGTTCCAGAACCTCATGAATAAAAAAACTAAGGAATGTAGTAAAGTTAGAGTAACAATACCTATAAATGCTGAAGGGAACTGAAAGCAATGGAAAATGGGAAATTAAAAAAGATAATATTCATGAAAATTTTGTTACATTAATAATACAAAAACAGTCTGCCAAGAAGTCTCAACCATTTGTGATACATCAAACTCTATACATACGAATGCAAAGATTGCAGTGCAACTAATACAGAAAAAAATAAAGAAGAATACTAGATTTCTTATTAACTAGCATATTGACTAAATAGGCAGACAGTTCTTTCTTCAGCAGGCCTAATCTTCCCTAATTCCAGTAAATGCTCATCAGTCGAAATGTGGAGTTTGATACAAAGATTTGTTATTATCCTCTCTTGTTCCCAAGTTACGAATCCAGAAGAAAACATTGACCAAATAGCGCGATGATACTTATTCAGTTCATACTCATGGGTTGGTGTTTTTCTGTCTCCGATTTGAAGGGTCTGCCCTTTTGTACATTCACCGTGAAAAGATTTGACAGCATTGTTAGATTTGTTGAAGATGAGCATGACCAAGTTTGTGAACTACTGCTTGCAGTTGCGTCTGAAAATGTTGAACTGTTGCTAACATTGCGACTACCAAAAGAGCAGTAATTACTGTCAGCATCAACTGGTTGTAGGCTTCCAACAGAAGCTCTGATTGTGACTTGAGTGCCTTCAAATCCAATTGTGATTGTCCAATTTTTCTGCTGTTCAGGGAAGCATCAGCATTAGGTAATGATGTAGTCAAATGCTCTGGAACTGGAACCGGAACCCTCTTATGGTGGTCTTCTACTTTCTCAATTACTCTCATTTCCAGGTTGTTCCAGCGTTCAGCTTAAGACCAGAAAGATCAGCTGCCCCTCTTTTTCAACTTTCTTGAGCAGATTTTGTTGGCCTCCTGCACACCAGACTGTGTATCTGCTGGTGAATAACAGTCTTCTGCAAGAATTCAAAATGAATGAGCGTTAGAATTATAAACTCCATACCAAAATCACCATATAAACCAGTGAGTGAAAATTTTAGGGAAAATTACATTTGAAATCTATCTTACAATTCAAAGAGGCCTTTTTGTTTGTCCTACGTGGCAAAGTTATGAAACGGCAGAACTTAAGTGAAATTATTTGAAGCCCGATGCTTTTCTCTTACTCTCGACGTCTCCATCTTCTCCATCTTCTTCTTCTCCACAGGGCTCTCTTCTTCCTCTCTCACTCCCATAGAGATCCTTCATCCCTCTCAAAGTCAACATGAATCACTCCCATCGGCCGTGGCAAACACTCGGTAACCTCTCTCTATCTCTTTCTCAGTCGCTCTCTTCGTTCTTTCAATTAGGGTTTCACTCCGCTCTAATCTGATCGATGAATCCATCCAAACGATTGAGTACTTCGCTTGCAAGAGCGTCGACAAGTCGCAGTTTATGGAGCTTTTTCAGAATTGCATCAAGTTAGCAAGTGAAAATGTGAATAATTTTGGGTTTTTAGTTGTTTTAAGAAATACCCATTTGTTTGATTGTTGTTTTGATGAATTGTTTGGTGGTCTTCACCATTATCCCTTCTCTAATCACCTTTGCAACCCGATCCAAGCAGGAAGCATATACGGCACAGATGTTCTACCCCACGACAATGCAGTTTACAGAGTTGTTCTCTGTTCTTCAGCTGGTCTCTACGACCCCTTTGGTGATCCAAAGCAGCTTGGGGGTGCTGACCCATACTGCACTTTGTTTGTTTCTCGCCTTTCACAGTACACTTCCGAAGAAACCCTTTGCACTGTGAGCTCCTCTTCACTTTGTTTACATTGCTTTAATTTGGGCTTTATTGTAATGGGTTGTTTTTGTTTTTTGATTTTTGGTTGTGTGTTGGTTGGTTGATTGATTAAGTGATTGATCAATATTTTTTTCTCAATGCCATGTTCTTGGATCTGTATTTTACTAGGGCATCTAGGGCTGAGGCTTGAGTGCATGATTTAACAACACTGTGATGTAGCTTAAGAGAGAACTCCCTTTAACAATTCAAAGAGGGTTGTGTTCATGAACAACTCATGTTAATAAGTTTGGCTTAGATATCATGTTCATGAACAATTCAAAGAGGGTTGTGCTCATGAACAGAATCGTGAAGATAGAATGTACTATGAGATAGTGCCAATGGCACGGATATTACACTAGTATGAAAACAATTCAGATATGGGATAATTTTCACATGGTATTACTATGAACTACTTCACTGGATAATTCCGATATTGGACATAATGGAGATAATACGAAACTTACAGCTAGTTAAAAACAAGTGTTTGGGTCAACTATTAATGGAGACTGAGTGAACACCAAAGTACATATGCAAATAAACTGAAATTAAACAACATAGGCAGGGACTGCTTACCTTTCCAGTAATAACCCATCCATCAGTTTCCAAAGATTGTGGAACCCTGAGATGAGATCTGTCAGCTTTCAGCTTCTTGGACATCCGATTGAGCTTAACCATAAAACGATGCTCATCCATAACTTCCAAAACTGTTGCCGTCTTCCATAAATAAACATCGAAAACCTCAACAAGATCGCCAGTTTTCCAGTTATGCACAAATATCACAGGAATGCAAGTCCTAATGAGCTTTCCGGGTACTTTCTCGATTGCAGGTGAATCTGTGACCACATCGATTGGTCATATTTAATATAGTAAGTGTGACCGTTTCCTGAAATCAATGTGGCAGGACACCAAGAACCTGATGGCAATTCCCTTTTGCTCTGGGCTTCGATTTTATCCCCTTTTCTGAACTTGAAGTGATACACCATGTTGGAAGGATTGTACTGAAACCAATGTCCTAGACGGAAAAATCCAAATCTCGTATCATGTTGTTAGAAGGGAAAAACAGTCAAGTCACAGATGAAGTTTTCACATGCTCAAGAAAATAGAAATTAACAACGATCACTAAAAAAGAGCGGGAACATTGTATTGAAAGTGAATTCGAAAACTTGGAAAATTGAAAATCTTATACTGGATTGGTAATTAGATTGGGTAAGTAAGAGTTTAACAGAATATTCAAATCATCCACCTCGCCTTTTCTTTTTCTAGGGTTTTCACAGACCAAGAAAACAAAACCTAAAACTTAATCGAATACAGAAACAAGGAGTTAAACAATGAAGGAACAAGAGAAAACACAACGATAATACAGAAAGGAAAAGAGGAAGAAAGAAATCGAATTGAAGAAGAAGAAGAAAATCTCACCTTTTCGTGTGGAGTGGTTGAATTGCTTTGAATGAGCTGAAGGTTTCAAGACTGACTGGAGAAAATAGTTTGCGAGCACGAGAGCTTGGATTGAGGTCGACTTGCGCGATAATATCTCCAAATCTAAAATTGGAAACTTGGCTCTCATTTCCTTTCCAGCAAGTTTCAAATATATCCATGGACTCTCGACCGTTATAAAAACCTAGAGTAATTCTATTTTACCTTGTTTGGGTGATTTTTCGTGTCTTGTTTGGGATCTTTTACGTTTTACCATTTTTGTAGATAATGTGTGGTTTGTATTAGGGGTGGGCACGGGACGGGATGGGACGAGATATACCCATCCCGTTCATACGGGATCGGGACCGGATGGAATCATCGTGATAATCTGGAGAATGCATTCATTCACTCATCCCCTATTTAAACGTTGGTTCCATTCCAAATATGCAAACAACAACAACAGAATAAAATAGTATATAGTGACAAAAGAGCTCACATTGACAAAATATGAGTGATAGAGAGATAGATCCAAAGAGACAAACTTCTTCTTCAACACTAAAATGAGTAGAAAAATCATCTCATCTCTTCTCCTCTCTTCTTTGTTTCATCTCTGTTTTGCTCTGTCTAGTTTATCTTCATTTTGAATGAATGGCGATATGTATAGCGAAGAACTATCTTAGTTGACTTTATTGGTGTGCTGCATATGAAAATTTTAGAAACACATTTTGCCATAAAAGAGTACAAAAATGGACCTAGAGTTCGGAATCAAATAAGATCCTTATATTTATTTGCAATATCCAAACAGATCCCGAAAAAGATTCTCATCTAGTAGTTTTCCAGATCAGAATATTTATGTAGCTGGTGAGAAATTCTCGCATGCCCTGTGATAGCAATGAGAGTGACCTATTACTGTATTCGATTGTTTTGAACTCTATAGATTTCAGTAAAAAAAGTTATCAGGTATGTTGAAATGCTAAAGCCTTTGGGTGAAGAATGGGTCTGGGGTTCAATATCAAGTTAAGAAATTTGGGTTTTATGAAGGCAAAAGTAAAAAAATCTGATACTCACATTTTAAGCTATTAGATTTTTAGATTGCCTGAGTTTGGCTTCTAAGAATAACAGCATTCAAACTCTTATTATGGTGGATGTATAAAACCAAACTTAAGCGAAATATAGGAAATCCTTAACTGGTAAGTATATACATCAGTATATTTGTATGAGCATCCACAATTCTAAAATAAATAATTAAATAAAAATATTAATAAATTATTTCGGGACGGGACGGGATTGGCGGGATTGAAAATCTTCATCCCATCCCATCCCATCTCATCCCATCCCATTCTAGATCGGGACGGGATCGGATCGGGATGAAATTATTCAATCCCATTAAGACCCGAAAAAATCGGGACGGGACGGGATCGGGACGGGAATGGGATTGCGGGATGGGATGCCCACCCCTAGTTTGTATTTTAAAGAGAATGGGTAAAAGTGTAAAAAAAAAACCCCAAACAAGGTAGTCTAAAACAACAATTCTAGCTGGCCAGCCTTTTTGGGTTTTTTTTTACACTTTTAATCCTTCTATAGATAGTGCGTGTGATTGTGTTTTAAAGAGAATGACAAAAAAATTGCCAGAAAAAACCTAGCAAACATGGTTGGCTAGACTTACTCAACCTAAAATTACTCAAAAACCAATTGTTTGGTCCGGTCATCTGTTGACTTATGCCATCCCGAAAATAGTTAATATTTGTTTTCAAATGACAAAATTACCCTTTCTCTTTACCTTTTTTTATCACCTTGAAAATTATTTTGTTTTTTCCTATCGAAATTTATCTTTAATGTTAAACACATCCTTAGGTCCACCATTCCATATGTACTTTTTTATTATTATTCACATAATATTGATAACATTCATGTGGAAGCATTGCCATGACTTATAGTCTTATTCATATGGTCAGGATCATTATACTTGCATGAAAAGTTAAATTATTATTCATACTTTAACATGTGAAATATGAGATATTCTTTTATTTTTATCCAACGGTACACATAATGTGAAAAGATGCACAATAAACTATTCTTCAGTGTTGCAAAGTGGACATATATTGTCAATTGACATATCTTGTCAATTGCAATATGATGTCTTACAAGATTTTCTCCTACAAGGAATATACATTTCAAAACTTTCCACATGAACAACTGCGCTCTATGAGGGACGTTGGTCTGGCAAATGAGTTTCAGTACCTTGAGGGCTTGGGGAGGGGGGGTGTTGACGACAGGTCGTTAGTAATGTTCTAAAGGTTGGAGGTTCAGACTGACTTGGTGGTGAAGTGATACCTTTTTGTGAATTTCAAAACCAAAGAATCTGCTTTACCTACAGTCTTCAAAGAAATATTGCTAATGGCTTGAACAATATGATGAGGAAAGGACATGTTCATGGTGTCCAAATCCCCATACCTCATATTGTTTTCTCCAATGAACAGTTCTGAAACATTATCAAAGAGCCCAATGGAATTGGTAGGAACAAAGTGGTGTAAGGGGAACAAGGTGATACTTAGCAGTGTAACAATTATTTTGCATGTCAAACTCATCGGAAGACGATTTTTGGACACATCAAACTTCAAAGTGATGTTAGTTCAAGAAGATTGTAGCTAATAAAAGTTGACAATGTTGCAATGCTTTCCCACGGTGAATGTAGCCTCGTTGGAACTAGTCAAACTTCGACATTGTGAACCACGTTATAGCTCTTGTCTTTTTGGTTTACATGTCTCTAATTCTCTCTATTGCATTTACTTTTTAGTATTAATCATGGTTGATTTATTTTTCGCTTATGAGATTGTAAATTGATTGCACCTTAGATCATTCGAACAATAGTGGTGTGAATTTGATCCTATGATCCAAACCATTGTTTAAAGTGTTTTGACTTACTCGATTTACCTCTAGGGCTATTTTTAAGGATACCCATTTAAGGGTTTATCTATTAGAGAAGAAATCAATGTGTTTTAGGGTTCAACACAATTTACTGGACAACTCCAATCGGCCAAGCCTTAGCGTAGTCAACGAGGCTAGCTCAACCAACTAGACTAATCAAGACCAAAGCCTGGTCTTGTATTTATTTAGCTTTCAATTGTAGTCAAGTATCCTTGTATGAATTGTAAGCTTCGCATATTCAATCCATGCCTTTGCCTATAGGAAATGACTAAATGACACCACCATTTCTGTTGAAGGACACCATTACTGCCTTATTTTTTTAAGGACACTACCTCCTTTCTGGATGAAACCACCACCTGCTGAAGGACATCACTAATATAAAAAAAAAAAAACCCTAACCACTTCTTTTCTCCTCTCTCATTCTTTTTCATTTCTCACTTTATTCTTCATCAAGCACAACCACCATCGTCGGTCGCACCGACTCTCCCCTCCACCGTCAGACAACACTCTAGTCCCCGCATGTTTTTTATTTTCTTTGTTTTTTTTCTTATCTCCTATGTTATTTTCTTATTATTTTCTTTTCTTCTTTGTTTTAATCCTTTTATTTCTTCTCTGTTTTTTTTTCTTTTCCTCCTCTTTTATCTTCTTCTTCTTTTCCCCTCATTTTTCTCATTCGCCCTTGCGGAGGTTTCTGCGAGTAGAGGTTCCCCACTCTCCGCGTGGGCAAACAAAATTTGTCCCCCACGAAGGCTCTTGTGAGTGGGGAACCAACACTTGCAGAGACTTGTGCGAGTATGGGTTCCCCACTCGCAAGTGCCTTCGTGAGGGACAACAGGGGGAAAAAAATAGGAAGATAGAAGAAGAAGAAGAACACAAAGAAAAGAAAAAAAAAGATGAGAAAAAAGATAGGAGGAAAAGAACAAAAAAACAAAGAAGAGAAGAAGAAAAAAAAATAAGAAGAAGAAGACAATGAAAAGAAGAAGAAGAAGAAGAAGAAGAACAAAGAAGGAGAACAAAGAAGAATAATAAGAACAAAAGAGAAAATGAAGAAAAAAACGATGGTGCGGCCAATGGTGGCAGAACGTGGTGGTGCGATCGGAGGTGGTGGTGTCCTTCAATAGAATTGGTGGTGTCATTTAGTCACTGCCTTGCCTATATCACCCATAAGAAAAGTTTTCTAGTTTCCTCAATGAAATCTGATGATACATCAAAATAGACTGTCGTCAAAGCCATACACGTGGCAGAAAGCGCCCATCACGAGGATTTGGCGTCCCATCTATTAGGCCAGCTCATAAAACCCAAGAAGGTTAAAGCCAAACATGGAGGTCCAAACAAGGCCCATTATAAGAAAACATAATGAAAGTCCAAATTCAGGCCCGAATGAATCAAAGCCCAAATTCAGGTCTGACACAAATTCTCTCATAAAAAAGAGGAACGTTGCACAAAAAAGAGTCGTGGAGGGAGACGCATTTCCATCAAGGAGGAGACTATTACGAGAAACATCTTCTTTCGTTGCGCCTCACATGCTTAAAGGTAAAGGGAACATTCGACAAATGGAAGCAACTTTAACTGTATGTTATCCAAATTTACTTCCTTCTTTAAACATAGTTGCTAACTTAAGTATCGGAGTGCCTTCAACCACAAAAAAGGTGGTCCTAGGCAGTTTAACATCTATTTTGCAGGTCAAACTCACAGGAAATCGAGATTTGGACGCATCAGTTTGACACCATCTGTGGGGAATGACAAGTTTCCTTTCTACAAAGAAGATCCACAATGACGAAGTTCACCAAAATCTGATAAACGATCAACAAACTCTCAAAACAAATGACACACACCCTATAGATCCTCAACCCGGCGACGATAACAATAACACTTGTATTGGTAATAATGTATCACAAGCAGCTCAAGACGCAGCCCAAATCATCGGGCCAATGGCACCCAACAATCAAGATCCACAACATACAATAGCCCAGACATCCGGTGATGCTGCCACAGATCCTCGGGTAGACCTACTTATGGTCCAAATGGACTACATGATGAAGATGCTAGAAAAATTCACCCAGGAGCGCATTCAGCCAGATCTTGTCTAGGCACCACTCCATTAAAACTCCAACCGAACTCAAGGGAATGACAAAGTTCCAGCATAACCCCAACAGGGAAACCGCGAGAGCAATGAACTCCTATAGGGCAAGACTCCACAGTGCAACATACGATTGCTGAAATCACATTCAGAATCGGAGTCACTGATCCCAATGTATTGTACGAATTAGCCAAGATGCCATTCTCCGACGACCTCATCATAACTCCCATGCCGAAAAAGTTCACTCCGCCAAAGTTCAAAGTGTATGATGGCACCATTGACCCAACATATCACATTAGACACTTCCACCACATGATGGCATTGAAGGAAACCACATAGTCGATTATGTGCAGAACATTTTTCACTAGCCTTACGTCTACGACAACTAATTGGTTCAACAGCCTACACCGTGGTCAATAGACTCCTTTTAGGTGTTAGCCACCGCCTTTATCACAAGAATCATCGAAAGTCAATGGATGAGGAAAAGACTACATGCTTAAGTCACGAAGAGAATTAACCGCGAGCATTAGGGGTGGGCATCCCATCCCGCGATCCCGAATCCGTCCTGTCCCGATTTTTTTGGGTCCTTTTGGGATTGATCAAACTCATCCCGATCCCGATCCCATCCCGTCCCGATCTAGAGTGGGATGGGATCGAGATGAAGATTTTCAATCCCGCTTATCCCGTCCCGTTCCAATTTCATTTATTTAATTATTATTATTATTAATTTTAATCAAAACACTCTTCTAAATTAAAGTTTAGGATGTGTTGAAATTAAATCAATGTAAGATGAAATCTAAATGAATTGAATCATTAATTCTAAATGAAATTTAATATTTATTTGCCTTCCAAAAAAAAGTTTAATATTTATTTATTTAATATCTATTATTATTTATGATGTAAGTTATATGTATATAAATTTGACATTGGTGTGTGAGTAATGTGATATCATCATCATCATCAATGTTCATTCCCGATATTTTCAAGATCGGCTACATAGATTTTGGTTCTCCAAACAATGCGGTATTTCCACATATCATCGCCTAATCCAAGCTCAATGATATCTTCATTCACCGCCTTCATCCAAGTTTCCAACGGTCGCCCCCTCCGTCTACACCCTCGATCAACTTGCCAATGTGAGATAAAACTCTTTTTGTTATTTTTTATTGGAAGACTATTTAGCACGTGCTCATCCCGTCCCAATCCTGTTTAAGATGGGACGAGGTAGGGATGAGGTCTATCCCGTCCCGTTTTGATCCCGAATGAATGGAATGTGTCCATCTCGTCCCATCCCGTCTTGTGCTCACCCATAGCGACTATTATAAAAGGTAAAGGGAACATTCGATAAAGGGATGCAACTTTAACAGAGTTTTTCCCAGATTTACTTCGTTTTTTAAACATAGTTGTTGACTTACGCATCGGAGTGCCTTCGGCGACCAAAAAGGTGGTCCTTGACAGTCTAACATTTGTTTTGCAAGTCAAACTCATAGGAGGACGAGATTTGGACGCATAAAAATTCATAGAAAATAGAATTCCAGAAATATTAATTTGAAACCTATAATTGAAGTTGGTATTGTTGAAAAAATACTAGAAAACCGGATTTTTGCAACTAGGGTGACGTGGAGTGATCCTGAAAGAATGATGAAATCCCAAAAAAGTTTATGTGTATCTCGAAGTTGTAAAAAACTTCCTCTCATGATGCCATATCATCCTGATTGCAGAACCTAATTCCCTAACCTCACTCAACATTATTGGTCCTTTTAATAAAAGGGATGGATGACTAGTTTTTCTTTACCACAAATGATGTAAACTAAAACAACCCCGTAATAAACATTGACACTCTTCTCTTCACTGATGGCATCATCAGTAGCATATGTTGGAGTACTCTTGGTTAAAATCGTGTACACCATATGTGGGAGTACTTTTGGTTAATATAGAAAATGTATTCCTAGATGCACATTCGTTCAATCTGCATGTGTACTTCGTGGCTTCTTACCGGAAGAAGAGAACAATAGCTTAAAAGATGAGGTCAATGGAAGGGCAGACCCAAAATTGATCAGAGGGGGAGGGGGGTGTTGGACATATATGCGTGGAAAGTAGATTTAAATGTTTCAAGTAAAATTTCACTTGGTTATTTCATTCAACTTGCTAATATTGTCAATTTTTTTGAGTAATTCATGAAATTTGTTGTAATATTGGATTTTGCATATTTAAATTAAATTTGTGATCTTCCAAGCAATTAATCAACAATGAAACTCCAATAAATGGAAAAATCTCCAAAATTAAATTTTCATACAACTGGAAACATCTTCCCAAATTTTGCTAACAAAAAACAAAAATGGATATTATTTTAGGCTAAATATACATATAGTTTTCCATAATTGACTTGTTAATTAGTGAGAAAAAAATGTCTAGAAGATGGGGAAATTTATGATTGGAGAATGAGAAAAAAAAGATGTCTGAAAGATAATCAAGTAAATGTAGTTCATATATGCACAATCATTTTGTTTCTTTGAATACCAGTCTTATAATATATCACAACACATCTTTCAGTTTTCTAATATGGATGTTTCCTCGCTACAGTTTTGCCTGGGTTTGCTTCAAGGAAGGAAATTAAGTTAGATCATTTTCATCAAGAGGTTCTTCTGCAGAAACCTCATTTTGCAGTGCACTCACGTCGCCTGTCGGCAATTTCCTAGCCAGCCTGATGATCTGCAGGCATTTTATAAAGTCAAACATTAAAGATTGGTTAGATTACAGATGGAATCAGGGAAGATGTAATCATATTAAATAAATAGCTTCTGGCCTTGTAAAGTAAAATCCTAAAAGAGGCGTATATCACTTAGAACAAGGAGACAATCTTTCACAGTAGCAAATGGAGCACTCGTCCATCCATACAGCAAAGAGAACTATAGGGGCATTAAGAAAAATTCACAAATTAACTACTGAACATTTTGTCACAAAAACCTGCTTGGCAATAAAAGCAGGAATGCAACATTTCTGGAACTGAAGTTTCAGAGCTAATGGGGTATGGGGTCAATTAAACACAATGTCAAAACAAGCTGTAAAGATTTCAATGGACACTCAAGCCCAGCAAGACCCAGACAGAGTACTCGTAAAGTAAACACTATTGGGAACTATCAACTAGCAAATCCTTTATTCTCAAGTCAAATGACGAGAGATCCAGCCGAAAACAATAAATAAAGCAAATAGTGGAGCTAATCTAGTTTGAATCACCCACATGTACACATCTCAATACTAGCCGTCCTTGGTCAGATTCTAAATTCCTTCAGCTTGGATCCATTCCAGAGCATAATAGACTTCCCTCAGCTTGGATCCACTACAGAGCATAACAACCAAGTTTCTGCCAGCATTATTACCCTACTTAACATATGTAGTAGAAAGGTCAATTTTTTTTGCATTAGCGACCTTTCCATGGTAGGATAGAGATTCCAGTCTCATTGCAGGTTTTGTACAAAAGTGGGCTTTATGATGTACAGTCAAATATCATCAAGTGAGAAAATAGCTCCATCAAAGTATCTAAAAGTTGTCCTTTAATACTATTATTTTCTTTGCAAATAGGTGCATATCTAGTAAATCCCTCGAGTATGTCTATCCAGCACATTCACAATGGTAAATTTAGGTCAGCTACCCTCAAAGACCTATAGGGCTGCACTCTCCTAAGACTATGAGTGCTGATGGAGGTGGCTTGCAAGTAAAAGCAAAAGGAGATAGATATGGTGTCCAATCCCTAGCATCATGTAGTGAACCAGAGGAATCTGCAAATGTGGAAGGAGGCCATTACATACTGAAAAATTCAGGTCAAAGCCATCAAAACTCTCGGAGCCCTCCATTTACTTGATTAAATCATGAGTTATTCTTGTGAGAAAAAAGATGATGATTCAAGGCAACGGAAGAAGTTCAGCAGAAGAAGAAACTGAGACATGCAGTGTAGAGCTTCACCATTGGGATAGGTTTGCAAAGTGGCTTTGGTTGAAGGAAATCTCTGGCTGAGAGAAACATTTGACTGAGGAAGATCAAACACCTCTTCTGGGTTCTTTCTGCTGTATAAATCATGCTGAATTTGATTGAATTTAGTTCTTCACGGCTAAACTCAACAGACTCCTGCTTCTCGATAAGAATCAATTGGACCGAAAGACCAACACAGCCAACAATTGAAACTGCCACACACATCTAAACGTGATTCGAGCTAAGAGGTTGGGCCAAGGGGGAGCAAACACTGATCTCAAGCTTGATTAATGGCTGGCTGGGGTCTTTTCCACTCCTCTCCTCCTTGAGTCTTCCTAACTCAATGCATAATAGTCACCATGAACGTCTTCTGATTAGTGGATCTAAACGTCCTAACAAGTCTATTTGCAAATATCAGTTGTATGAATTTTAAAGTTGAAATCAATTTTAGTGACATCTATGTAACTTTATCAAGAAGTTCAGTCATACTTTGGTATTCATCTAATGATCACTCCTATAGTTTTAAGAAGGGTTAATTAGTGATATCCCCATACTAAAACATATAATTAGCAACGACCCCCTATATATCATAAATTAGTGTTACCCCCGGACTGACAGTCCACATTGGTTGAATGTCTAAGGTCTCTTTTCTTGTGACAAAAATTGTCCGTGATCAAATAAAAAACTCAGATATTAATCCCAAACCATTTTGCATCTCAAAAGACACCTATGGGCCACAGAATGAAACACATAACACCTTGAGATATCAACGCATCTCGATGCGAAACTGATGGTAATAAAAAAAAAAAACAGTCATCATCTTCTCCAAACTGTCCGCACCAACCTACCATTGTCATCTTCTCCAAACAGCCGACCCAAACCCAGCCCACCCACCTTGAAACACCCAGCAAATACAACGAAGAACAACAACAATGAAGATTCTCTCTTTGACACCGTACTTGAAGAGATAGGGAAACCGCACAATGGAAGCTTGATCTGAAGTCTCCGACAACAGTTGTTACTTCTCCTGCTGCAAAAAAGAAGCAAATAAATCTGCTTAGTGAGCATCAAGGTACTCTGGATATCATGCCGATGAGCATTCAGAAGAGCTCCTTGACGAAGCCCCCCGCTTCAAAATTCATGGTGGAGAGAACCCCAATTCCTATCAACCGTTCAATTTTGACGACACACTGGATATTCGCCAAATTTCAGAAACACCACCTTTGAAATTGTCAGTGCAGCCGTCGAATGTGGTTGAGAAGAAGAGAACGGAGGAAAAAGAAATGAGGGTTTAGGTTCGAATTGCAGAGATTGGTAGTGGGGTTGATTGTGATTTTCACTTTGGATTCTGGGTTCTCTTGGGTGTTCTCTAGGGTTTTCAGCCCTTGTTGTCTGATCAGATGGTGAGGAAAGTTGGAGAGGGATCTAGGGTTGGTAGGGATTTCAGACAAATGGGTTCATCACAGAAGCGATTGAAAGTTCTGATTGATGAGAAGCTTTCCAATTACAGCTTTGTTGCAGGTGAGCAGGTTGGGTTGGTTCAATTGCAAAGAGATGTGGAGTAGGGTGTATGGAGATGATGGAGTGGGGTGGGCAGTATGGAGAAGATGATGACAATGGGCATGTTCTCTTCTTTATTACCATCAGTTTGCCTCGAGATTATTGTGATTCATTCTAAGGTCGATAGATGTCTTTGAGATGTGAAATGGTGTGGGATTAATATCTATGCCCTTGATTTGGTCAGGGATAATTTTGACACAAAAAAGAGACCACAGACAATCAACCAACCAGGACTATCAGTCTAGGTAACTATAATTTATGATTTCTAGGGTGGTCCTTGCTAATTACCTGATTATGATAGGAGTTATCGCTACTGACCATTTGGAGAAATCTCTCTATTTAGAGTAAAAAGTTCAGTAGGTGTCTAGAGAATATTGAAAGGTCCCAGCAAAAGAGAGGTGATACCAATATCTGATTCCTAAGGCATCGAATCTGAACAGAGCTCCAAGTTGTCCAAGATTGAAGCCGATCAGCACCAAGGCCTCCATGATTATTGAGAAAGTCCAACTGGTCCTTCGACTCTTGTGATGCTTTCATTGAGAATGTATGAAGATCGTATGAGAAATCAAGCTCAAGCAATTTGGATTGTCCTCTGAAAGAAAGGATAGTGGATAAGGTGAGGACAAGGCAAATGAAGCCTTGTCTTGTGTTGGAGGGTAGGGTTAGTCTTTATGCGAGATTGTAATTTTTACATTTTAGATGGTCAAGCGTTCGAGATTCCTCAAACTCTCTTTGAGGATCCTCTTTGGTAAGGAGTTTTTCATAGGACAAAATCTTAAACTAATAGGGACACTTTTCAACGAAATAGAATTCAACAAATCAAATGCAGCCTAATGAATGCCAAAGAAGACTCCAAACTAGACGTTTTTAATACCACAAGAGTGCATAATAAATAAGACATACCATATGGTCAAGATTGGAAATAGTGCTTGATTGAGCTACACGTTTGATTTCTTCAATGTCACCTTCCACATAAGCAGATAAAAGTTTACTTGCACAACGACTCTGGTCACTGTTGAGAAAAACTTCAATCCTGCAAATAAATTGGACAGGATTTGAGAATCCTTAGAACATGTACATATTCAATAAATGAATTGCAAAGGATGATTGAGAAATCTAGTGCAGGAAACAAATCTACTCAAGTATGTCAACGTATCTACAAACAATATTGGGTATTCCAAGAGCAGGTTACTGTTGACTCTATGATGAGAATGGAATCTACATGTGCTTATATACTTGAATGTTTCAAGTATTGGGCTATGCACTTATCTCAATAATCACACCCTAAGTGGTCCAACAGTGAAATGAGATTATTCAGAATTAGCCTGAATAATCAACCGGTTTCTTTTTTAGTATATATATTTTTTTACCACTTTAAGCAATGTGTGTATTACGAAAATAAATAAATAAATAAAGTGACAAAAGACATTGTCCACTGAAACAGCAAACCTATAAAATGTCAACATATGTACATGGCAATGGAAGTTCAGTTGTTTTAAAGTAAGTTGAGTGGAGTATTTTACACTATAATGGTCTTGTCTTTACTCTTCCTGACTCATAAATATGAAGAACCAAATTCTTTACTCTTTAGGAACCAGACATTACACTTGAGAAAAAAATATAATAATAATAATAATAATAATAATAATAATAATAAAGAGAATTGCCACATTAGGGACAAAAAAGCATTTTGACTTCCCATTTTTGTCTTGAAACTACAAATGCCCCATAAAAGAATTACCAAAATAAAGAAAAAGGGTTGGTGAACGAGGAAAAGGGGAATTGAGAGAGCTATGTGAACAAAAATTAGATAAGGGTACAATGAGATAAGAGGAAAAAGATGAGGAAGTGAAAAATTTTATATGGCACATTTCAAACAACAAGTTGTTAGGTGAATCTTCTCATCTCCTATCTTCAGTTTCCATCTTCTTTCCTCTTTTCCTTTGTCTTTTTGGGTTCCATCAGGGTATTGTGTGACATGGGGGTCACAAAGAGGTATACACAGTTACAATTGAATTGGATCCCTTGAGCCTACATTTTTCTTTCGTTATTATTATTATTATTATTAATTTTTATTTTTATTTTTTTTTTGGGGGGGGGGAGGGGGTGATGGGGAATTATAATATTTTTTTTTATTTTAGACAAAGTGGCACACTCATTATTCATTAACTTGGTACACAAAGATCCGAAATTGTCAATTAACTTGGTTGGTTAATTGTTGAAACGTACAGGCCAAAACCCGTTATCAATGAATCCCTAATTATTCAATGATATTGTAAGACACTTGGGCAAGTGTAGGTTGGTCAATTATGCATAGTGAAAAACTCTGCTTATATATTTCGATTAACAAAAGTTACTTTCCTTCTAAATAAAACAATCATTATAACAACTCCCTCTTTAACCACTTACCGCTTCAAATGAAGTGAGGCGTTAGCCAAAACCAAGAAATTGTGTGGGTAATTGTCTAATCCTGACTTATGTATCATCAACCACTAATCTTATGCTGAAAAAGCCTCGATGTTGAACTTGTCTACCCTTAAGAATCTTCAATGGGACAACCTCCTACGCGATGGAAGACAAACTAGAGGACAAATACAGCTATAACCATCACCTTTTTGGCCTAGGCGTCTTTCTAGTACCCCTCTTCCACATCCTCGAAATTTGGGATATCACAACTATTTCATTGGGTAAAAATGAAAATTTTGATGAAATTATATATTTAAATTTAAATTTTATTTTGAAAATCGGTGTAGGTGAAATAGGTACGTGTGCAAATTTGAGTAAAACCCCATCTGAGTTGGGGTTATGGAGACCATCTTTTGGGAGAATCTTGTTTAGACATCGCAATGAATAAATAAATGTCACTCAAAATTTCAATTACCCCACATGGGTATGAAGAAATCCTGTTCTTTGCACCCTCATGCAAACCCATGCCTTTTCTTCATTTTTTATTAGATAAATTTCACTTCAAATAACATAAAAAAATAAACCCATAAGAGTTAAGTGTTAAAAGGTGGAAAATCATCACTCTCATGGTTGACTTTGGATTTTATCTAATTAGTGGCAAAGATTTATCAAATAAATGATGGATCATGTCACTAAAAGTTGTGTCAATGAAGATTTTATCGAAGTGGTGAATAAGATAATTGTTTATGCACTCAAGTTAAAATCGTCGATTCCTGCAAGGATGCTTGACCACAAATTGTGATGGGGATGTCACAACCTTTACATAAACAAAATATTTAAACAATACCAATTATGACTTTAAATTATTTTATATTCGGCTTATTATCATTTATCATTTATTGTTTGTCTATTCTAAGACATGGATTTAAAACAACAGAAGCACCTAGCAAACATAATGTGGTATATACATGATACACAGTCATTCTAACAATAGAACGCTTAGTCTGAGCCTTTTACAAAAGAATTTTCAAAATGGTGAAAATCTGTCTAGAACTCTTGTTCCAGCATTTGATAGAAATCACAACAGTAAATATATTTTTCTTTTTCTTCAACACAACAAATCCTTAACAAAAATTCAAATTAATATGGCGAAAGTCGCCATCAAACATAGAAATCAGATTTAGATCATGAAATACATGAAAATTGTCATTTTTAATAAAGGGTACCACAGGAAAGGATAACTTACTGAGAACAATCATTGTAGCATTTCTCTGCTTGCTTCACATCATGTGCATAAAGGTAGACTACAATTGCACTGAGGTATGCCTGAATATGTCAAAGAGGAGAAAGTTGTGTTATGCACCAAAAATTTATTCAGATAAGAAAACAGAAATCTGAAAACATTGCCAGAGAAAGAAAATTGCTCAACATGTCCTAATACGGGGATGCAATTAATCGCTGCAATAGTAAAGCTACCACAAACACCATCTTTAGAAAAAAATAATATTAATAAAGCATTTTTTGAAAATGACCAACATCACTACAACCACAGCCACCACGACATTTTGACCTTTTGATAAAAACTTAAGAAGATGATTTTTTTTCTACCAGAATAAACGTTGTGCCATCACTGGTGAGGTGATTTTGTGAAGTTCAATGCTTTTGGGATAACACAAAATCTGATTACCGGAATGAGCTATAACTTTTTAGTGCACTAATGCAAACTACCTCAAAATTTAAGCTGGTTGGATAAGTGTATCATTTGAATAGAATCACATTTAATGGTGTTATAAAGGGGAGTTAATGGTGTTTGACAGCAAGAACTGCCAGGGACTGGAAGCAAAAGTAGGTTGGGTGGTTTAGCTTGCTCACTCCGTGTTTTTCACCTAAAGCCCCCTTTTTTTCAAAAAATAAATAAATTGAAAAAATAAGCAAGGAAATCATCAGGCATTAGCTTGATATCATTTTTTTAGGAGGGTCGTTTGGTGTTGAGAGGCACCTCTAACATTCACGGTACGTGTTCAGGAAGGGCAGGCTAATGACATACTTTGGCTTTTCAATCAAAGAAATGAAGAGGAATTTGGGCGAAGAATATGACTACTAGTATCAAACTGATAGCAGAAAAAGTAAACAATGCTACAATGTACAGAGTGTCCCCCTGTCATCTTCTTTTGGTTGTCATGTCCTACACCTCTTATCATTGTTTGTGTTGTGTCGTTGTTACATAGGACATGTTTGGGTTAGGGCATGAAATGGTGGAAAACGGGGTTTTGATATGGAAATATGATTCGGGTGTGGGTGATCCAGTTTGGATATAGGTCAGATACGGCTTAGTCATTAAAAATCCTAAAGTATCCAAATATACCATTTTTTTAATATCATATGCCACTTTTATTTATGCATGTGACTAAGAAAAATAAATATTATCTAAATATAGCCAATTACTAAAGCTATCTGGGTATTATCCGACTCAAAAAAATCGAATAGAGTAATTTAGACCAATTTGGATAGGATATGGTTATGCGTTTTGTAATCTGACCCATTTCATGCCCTAGTTTGGGGTCTATCATAATCAAAGGACCACTTATCATCAACTGCAGCTATGCCAAACACATTGGGATTTCCTTCTTAAAACGAATGGAGAGTTAGGAGCGTAATTTATATAATTAAATCCTAATTGGTCGTGACATGTGAGATTAGGATTAATCCCAATCAACAGTTGATTTTTTGTTCTAATATACTTTTCTCTACATGTACAGTACAAGTAACGTGTAATACAAAAAAATATGATCAATAATGCATATTAGTGTAGATACCATTATATGTCAACATATAAAGGTAGAAATTAGTGTCATTAGTCATAAAATATGGAAAATTATAACATTAATAGTAATAAAGAACCACAACCACATCAAAGTAACATGTAATATACGAGAAAAACTATTAACAAAAACAAAATCATTTTTTCTTTCTTGTTTCGCTCGCCTCTTCTTTTTCTCCAACTCTTTGTATGATTTGCAGGTTATTTGGGTATATGCAACAATATTTTCGAACAAAAATTTACTTTAACACACTATTTTCTAATATTCAGGTTAAGCTCTGATTTGAGTTGACAGTTAATATCAAATATAACTGGCAATCTGCTCGACTGAATCGGTCCAAATACACTTGAGTGTAAAATCATATCACAAAGTCTGAATAGAGATTAATCACTCATTAACGGGGGCTAATCAATTGTTTGATCACATAGAGCGTCATTGAGGGGAGTATCCATGCTTGGATATGGCAGCGAAAGAATCAAAGATTGACTACATTGACTGTCTCTTTTGGGGAATAGGACTTAGAGCTATGGCATTCACTTAGTTTCTTTGGCTTTATGGAATGAACAAAACAGAAGGATGTTTTAGGGCGGAAGTCAATCAGAGCAGCTTGTCTTCAATTCCATTAAAAAAAGATGCTTGGATATATGGGGATCAGCCTTTAGGATCAAAGTCAATGGGTCTCTTGATCACTTTAGGGGTTTGATTGGCATCCCTTGCTGTGCAGCTAATCTCTTTGTCCTCCTCTGATCTCGGGTTTGAGTTCCACACTCAATCCCAATAATAAATAAATGCAGCGCTTTCATCTCATGATTTTTTTTTTTTTTTTTTGAGATCAGACACACACTTGAATATATTGATAGAAAAGCATATTACAAGGGTAAATGAGCTGCTCACAAAACAGAATCCGCAAGCACCGATAGGATTCCACATTCACCCAGCTATCCTATTCCTTACTAACAAACAGTTGTAAAAAATTATCTGCTGGATGGTTCTATAAGCACCGGCAGCTATATATCTTCCTTGATAGTTATGAAACATTCTCGAGGAGTCAAACTTTTTCCCATAAGATATTCCCCTATTTATTTCCTTCCATAGAACCCAAGTCACAAAGTGTATGCTCTGCCATATCCATTTTCCTGCGGCAGATAAGTTGGAGGATTTCCATCCACCCAACCACCCTTGAATTGTTCATGAAAGTGGGGAGGGACAATCTGTATCCATGTAGAAACCTTTCCCACACTGCTTTGGCATAGCTGCAACTGATAAGAAGATGATCCGCATTCTTCTCCTGTCAAGGACACACTGATTGGGAGTGTGAATTCCCCTTTTCTTCAGGTTGTCCACCGTTAGAATTTTACTTTGGGTGGCTGTCCACAAGAGGAATTGAGCTTTGGGGGACAGTATTTGACCAGATTTTGCCCCTGTTGGCAGAAATGAAACTGCACCCAAGTGTGGTAGTTGCACCTTCATTGAGCATTTCAAACATTCTCTTGATAGAAAAGCCGTCGTCTTACCTAACCAAAGGATTTCATCAACTCTTTCACAAGGATTCTTGTTCTGGACCAAGGACAAGAGGTTGCCCAGCTCACTCATCTCCCACTCATTGAAATTTTTAGGAAGTGGGAAGCTTATTGGAAAACCTTACTGTGGTATGTGACTATTTGTAAGTAAAAATAACTCTGGAAAGGTCCAGAAAAAATCGTTTTCCTACCTACATTGTAATCAAGCACAGAAACAACAGTCTTTCCCTGGAAATTACATTCCACGCAATCAAACGCATCCCTAGTGCAAAAGTTAAGAAGAAAAGATTATTACGTTGCACTGACTATTAATGGCTTTGCACTGATCTGCTGATAATCCCCATCTTAGTAGAAACGTAGCAGCATCAGTGTATCTGTAAATAAATAAATAAACTAATCAATCGATAATTTCACAATAGTCACCAAATGTGAAAAGATAAGTATACTAAATGCCACAACCAGAAGATAGAAACAATCTAATATGAACAAATATGTTAAAACATAAACAACCAGAAGAAAGTACCAATAACAAATTGTAGATTTTGACCGAAGAACCCAAATTTGTATATACTTATTACCTGTGTTATTAATGAGAACGATTGAATCCGATTAATCGTAAATCAGTCCTGGACCGCGAAGGATCTGTTTTCCATTTTAACTACATAGCTTATTACAATTACATAAAAAAATTTGAAAATTGTAAATTCATGTGGTTGGTTTCTTGCCTATCTAGCCCAGTGTCACATAAATTAACACATTCCAATGTTAGTAACATGGTAAGTACATCCAGGCCAATATTCCACCATTTTCAAACATGGTAAGCAATTACCAAGGAGCCACTAGGAATTAATCGGAAGATTCTCCAAATACATTTTCCCTCCCAATAGACAAGTGTGCATAATCATGCACAATAATGTGTTCACCTTCAGAAATTCTAGCACGTTTGCAAGACATTTAGAGAAATCTCTAGACATCAAAGAAAGAATTTCGGCAAGAGTTTCGCATCTACTCTAAAGAGAGAGGAAAAAAAACCTTAGTTTCCATGATTATTTCTAGTTTGAAACTTCAACAAACTTTACACCATCTTCTCGAACTCTCTCTTGCGAGAATGCAAGATTGTGTTCTTGGCTTGTGAATGACTAGGGATGCGATTATGGGTTTAGCATTTATAAATTTAGAATAGGATCGATCTGAAACCAAACCCGATAAAATATAGATGAAAAATCCGAACTCGATCATTGCCATCCCCAAGTATGGAGAGAGATTGTTGAACAACTTACTAGAGTTGGTAGAGAACTCTCACTCATCATCCTAGAGTCATGTATGGTTCAATAAGCGCCTCTACTCTAAAGAGTGAGGAAAAAAACCTTAGTTTCCATGATTATTTGTAGTTTGAAACTAAAACAAATTTTACACCATCTTCTCGAACTCTCTCTTGCAAGAATGCAAGATTGTGTTCTTGGCTTGTGAATGACTAGGGATGCAATTATGGGTTTAGCATTTATAAATTTAGAATAGGCTCGATCTGAAACCAAACCCGATAAAATATAGATGAAAAATCCGAACTCGACCATTGCCATCCCCAAGTATGGAGAGAGATTGTTGAACAACTTACTAGAGTTGGTAGAGAACTCTCACTCATCATCCTAGAGTCATGTATGGTTCAGTAAGCGCCTCGAGTAAACAATCTAGTTATATTTTCTCCATGGACATAGCTCATAGGGTTGCCACTTTTCAACTCGAAGTGAACCACATCATAGTATGTGTTATCTACTCTATTCCACATGATTTCATTTTATGTTCAAATCTAAAAAAAAACTATTAAATACAATTTTTTAAGGGTGAGCAAAATTTTTATTGGATCTCATAACCATTAAATGCCTTTGGCATGATTCAAATTCTAGACTTGTGATACCATCTGCCCATAAGGTGAGCTAGCACAAATGACAACTTTTAAGTGAGAACAATTTCAATAAGAGGCAGGATTACTTTTTTGATGATTTCTCTGCGAAATGGGAATGTTTGGTTTCCTTAAGCATAAACACAGATCAAAGTATCTGTCCTTCAACCATGTTGCACATTGATGGAAACAACAACTCCCTTGGAATGTAAAGATAAGAGCTTATCCTCAAGCTCGAGTATGGAAGTCTTATTATCAACCCAAGCAGGTGAGATTCTCAAACGAAAAATTGGGGTATGGGAGAAATTGCTATCACAATCAACAAACCATTTGGTGAATGGACTGGGGTAGAAAAGGAGCTAAGAGTGCAAACTCCAAAGACCTTACTTTACTCATAGTCTCCCATAGACTGTTCGCACGAAGAATTTATTTATAATAAATAGATAGTGAATCCTAGGTTAAATTCCTGAGATCTAGTCTAATTAAGTATTATTTTATCAGATCATTGAATAGTTTATTTCTTTTGAAATAGTTCCAATTAGTATTTATATATACCCAACTGGTCATAACGGTTGAACTCAAGCGTATTGCCGAAGCCCGGTCTCGAACCGAAGCGTGAGATATCCTTGCACGTGTCCATGATGGCAATATGAACAATGTGATTTTCATGAAAACGCAGAAGGATTAAAACTCCATGAATTTATGCAAACTAAATGAAATTATCAATAAACATCACTCCTATTTCAGTTTTTTTTTTGTAGGTATCATTACTACTACACCATTCACTATTCAAACAATTTAATCAGAGAATTGGGGCATGTCGAAATTTATGCAGTTAAATCGGAAAGCGGTCATAATGCAGTCCAAAACCGAATTACGATTAAGCGAGATTAATCGGTCAATTTTTCAAAGGAATTGTAAATTTGTAAATTACAAAAATAAATAATTAATCAAAATGGTGTAAATTTGTAATTATATAACTTTACTAATTATCTGTCAAGCTACTTTTTAAAGAAATTGTACATTATTTTAACAGCCAAGCTACCAAGACAAACTTTTGAAAGTAAAAGATGATAGACTAAACAGAAAAAACCAACATACTTATCCCACTAACCCATGAAGGTAAATCGTATTACTTTGCACCGAAGATATTTCTAGAAGGGCCACTTTGTACAAACAAAAATACTCACATCCAGAGGATCGCGCCAATATATTCTAAACTAAATAATAAAGAAAGTCATAACTGCAGTGCGTGAAAATTGTGTGGATTTTTCACGCATAATCACAAAGTTTCAAAGAAATTGTGAAGTTCAATTATTAATGTTCTCAATCAGAAGGCCAAAAATATCATACATAGAAAGATGGGAGTTCAGCATCAGTAACAAGCTGAATCCAATCTGTTCTGACTATAATCAATTGTTTCACAAAAATCATATCACTACAAACAACCTCGATCAACAAGCTCCCCTAGTCCATATGAATTCTACACACGAGGGAGGAGAAGAAGGGAGGCCGAGTGGGATGGGGATTGCGAGGAAAGGGAAGAGGGAAATTAGTGTTGAAGTAGTATGCCTTTCTGATTTGATTTGAAGGAAGGGAGGAAAAGAGAGACTGAGAGAGACAAAATTGTCATCGCCGTCCAGAGTCAGAGATCTAGTCATCGTCGCAGTCGCCATCGCCATCTAGAGATCTTTACCTTCTCTCTTTTTCTAGTTTTTCTTCTTCTATGTAGGATCTGGGTTGGGGGAGCTACGACCTACGAATGAAATGAGAATCTTGAGTTTAGATTTTTTTATACATAGCGATAAATTGGCGAGTCGGCTAGGTCGATTAATCGATGACTCGCCGATTAATCGGTGTATGCTAAACCCCAACCAACTTCACCCAATTCGGTTCGGTCAAATCCTAAAATGTGATTAATCGCCGCATTAATAACTTTGACCATCATAACATAATCATTGCCATTTTCGCAGCGACCATCACCGCCACATTGTCACAACCAGCATAGCATAAGTACATAACTTCCTTCACAACCACATCACTGCCACCTTCAGGGTTGTGGTGGTGGTAGAAAGTACACTATGGTGGTAGTGGTGGTGGTGGTAGCGGTAGTCACTGTGGCTATGAAGGTGTTGGTTGTGGTTATATTATGGTGGTTGCGGTGAGTGTGAAGGTGGTGGTGACTAATGATCATGCATTGGGTCTTGGTGGTTATGGTTATGCTATGGTGGATGTGGTAAATATTCACTTTCAAACTTTTACACATGGAGAAAAAAACTTGATAGTTTATGAAACTTGCAAGTCTGTGCTGACAACAAAGAACTTGGGTACGACAACAGTTCAACTTCTCAAATATGAAAAAGTATCAAAGGATCTATTTTCGCATACCCAAGCTATCCACTATAAAGCTAGAACTCCAATAAAAGATAATTTCAACTTGAGGCAAATCTACAACCAATTAACATCTCCGCACTTCCTCCTAAGCCAAAAACATTATCTTGAGTATTGTGGGCATAAAACGTGTATTGCCGAATTTTTTAGTATCCTTTTGTGTATGATCATGATTCTCCTTATTTTGGGATAAAACTAAAAATAGCTATTCAACTGCACCTACTCGAACACCACCTCAAGAAGATAACAAGGTAGGAATATTTGATGAGTCTACTAAATCCCCAAGTTCTACACTCAAACTCATACAAAAGTCAATGAACAATCTCATACAAAAATCAATGAACAACGCAGTTCGATTTAAAAATAGGACCTTAGACCTCAAATAAAACAATGTTAACTTGACGACTTTAAAACCCATCAAATTCTCAAGACATGACCAAAGACAACCAAATTCACCCAATCAAAAGCTTTTCATGATGGTCAAGTTTCTCAAGTCACTTTTAGTAACGGAGTCGTATCTCAAGTTATTGGTAGGGGAACTACTAAAGGCAATGAAATTCCACCCTTGGAGAATGTTCTACTTATGGAAGGCCTAAAGCAAACTTTGTGACAGCTAGTTCACCTTCACTCTTTCCAAAATTATTGTCAAGTTCTTGACATTTGATAGTTGCATGTGCGGTGCAAGAATCTCGAAAAATTGCTATACAACCTCAAAGGTGTGTCATAAACTGTTTTGGTCATATGGATGTCGATGAACCTTGCTAGTGTCATATGTAGAGAAGTAGTCTGGGATACCCCAAACATACTAGAGTAACAATTTGTTTGTGGACTGTGACGGATGTCAACCAATTGACAAATGCACCAAAGCCACAACAACCAAGTACAAAGTGGCTATCTAGATCCTCAATGCTGCTAACAAAGGCCTGATAGATGTGTTTACCTTGTGCCTCACAGCTTAAGCATCCTTGGGCCGTGGTGTCAAAGCTATGTTAATCCTTTATTTGCTTGGGCATTGTTTCCCTTGGTGCTCTCCAATAATGTTAAGATCAAAAGCTAACAACAAACCAAAACAAGGTATGGGCAAAGTTAGCTATGTCATTTGAACAAAGAAGAGTTGTTGCCATGATATAAAAATAAAATAATAATAAACAACAATAAAATGATGATGATGATAATAATAATAATAATAATAATAATAATAATAATAATAATAATAATAAAATAATTAGAAAGAAGAAGTACACCAAGCCCTACACACGTGCTTGTGCTAGCAAGCTAGTTAAGGTGCCCCATACAAGCGCACAAGTTCTAACTCATCAACATGAGGATGCCAACATGCTTTGGTAGCTAGCAAGCCAACTCGTGGCATGGGAAGGCGCACGGTAGTATGTTGGCATTAGAACACCAAGTCCAACTCCATGACACACTCGTAATTCAGTGCCAGCACCTTGCACTAGGACACCCAAAAGCTACTAATCCAAACAGTTGCACTACTGAGTGCAGCAATTGGCATGTGGATGTCCTCTAGAGCAACTTGCTAGCACTGTGTTAGAACAAATAGAGAAAGAATAGAAAATAACCTTTACTTGATTGATCTGCTAAGAGCTTACGATGCTCTGCTTTATATTGACCAACTTTTCATTGCAAACAAAATACAAATTACCTGCTAACTTTTCATTAACTGACTTGTATTACAACAACGAAATTTACTTGGAATCCAAATCTAAAGAACTTGAAAACCAAACAGAGTACAAGTACCTGCTAACTATCCATCCTAGTGAGAAAAGAAAAAAAAATCCTACACGAGAACCAAAAAAGGGGAAATGCAAACTAGCTTGAAACCCATACTCTTAACTAAATAGAAACTAGAATCAACCAAAATTTATACTGGCCATCCAAAGAGCTGGACACATGCTGGCTGATTTTTCTTTCCTTCTAAATGTCAATTATTCTTAACAGTGCAAATATGGGAGACTTGGAAGACAATTGACCATCTGAAAACATTGTACTATTCGTTGTTTTGGCAGCTTTATGTAATAGCTCAGTAGCTAGGAACATGGATTAGTTGCTTACCTCTGAAGCTTAAGATAAACACTTGTTGCAGCACGATATAGATCAAAGGCCATGTGTTCCTTGTGATCCTCTTCAAGGATAGCACAAGCATCGGTATACATTCGAATGCTTCATCTGGGGAAGCATCTTCAATCACACTGTAAAGAAAAGAAAAGGAAAAAAAAAACCCTAATCAGTCTTGTGAATCTTTCCTGTCAGCAAAAACAACTTGTGAATATGTTACAACACCTCAGTGTTTCCTTGATGAGTGGTTTTATTGCACAAATGGAGAGTCAAAATACAGAACGCCCTGTAAGGCTGTAACAATAGTGAAGTGGCTTAAAACAGGGAATTGGCTTTGGGATAGGGCTCCATATGCCATCATTTGGCAGGAGTCGAATAGGAGAGTTTTCGATCCCAGCAGATTTTCAAGGCTTTCAAAGTACTATGGGTTTGGGGATGTATCACGAGGCCAATCAGCCAGATTCTTTGGGTTCATTTATATTATATCAAGCAATTCATATTCGAATAATTTTTCAATTCCATTCAGGGGAACTGCCATATTTCCTCACACAAAGGATTTAAAGTAATTCACTATTTCTACAACAGATTAGATCAGTAAAATAAGAAGAATTTTTTCATTTTTCTTAACATAACATTAACCTGAGAAACCCAAATAAATTGAACTCTACACGCCCACCTAGATGCCACAAAATTTTAAATTTTAGGATGATCTCTTTGTTCATATGATTGGTTTCTAATTAGCAACAAAAGTTGATGGTCGTTAAGTTTCCATTATTGCTCACTAATGTGACAATAACAAAATGGATTAAATTTGGTAGCATTCTAATACCGTATTGAGATTACCTTAAAAATAAAATAAAATGAAAATATTGATAATAATCATGATAATAACTCCAAAATCATCTACGTAGATCAAAAGCTTGGAGTGTATCTAGGCAGCCTTCAAACTTGGATTTTCCCTATCTTCTTTTATTAAGCCACTATCGATGAACATCAAAAGCCACCCTTTGCTCCATACCTTTTCTAATAGAGCTTGTGTTTTTACACCATTGAGGCAGAAATCGACAATATTTTCTACTCATTTTTCAATTGGTATCACGATAGAATTGATATAATATGTGATCATTGTTTGAGACATGGCACTAAGAATGACAATATAAGTCTTTTTAATGGACAAGTGAATGTAATTGAAATCTTAGAAGAACAATATGAAGTCAAACTATAATCACAAATAGCATATTGACAATGTATTTAACTAGTTCTGTAGTCACATGGTGTGAATTTGATTAGTTCATTCATTATGAACTAACCCACTTGAGTATATTAACATTTGGGTCACAATCGTGGTTTGATCCCTTAGTTTCGATACAACTATATACGACTATGCTTTTGACCAT
>QNQO01004691.1:0-26002 GCA_003290165.1 Berberis thunbergii | reverse complement strand
TAGCTCTAAGAAAATCACGGAGAAGGTTTTCCAATCAGGTTTTTATTGACCTACCCTTTTTCAAGATGTCCATGAGTATTGTAAAGCATGTCACCGATGTCAACAACTTGGGCGAATAACTCGTCGACACATGATGTCTCTGAATCCTATTCTAGTGGTTGAAGTTTTTGATGTTTGGGGCATCGATTTTATGGGGTTGTTTCCATCCTCGCATGGGTATCAATATGTCCTTCTTGCAGTGGGTTACGTTTCTAAATGGATAGAGGCCATTGCCACTAAACCAACAATCACAAAATTGTTATTTTATTCATAAGGGAATTTATCTTTAGTAGGTTTGGCACCCCCAAGGGTATCATTAGTGATGGAGGTATGCATTTCTATAACCGTGTCTTTCAGCATCTTGTTAAAAAGTATGGGGCATATTGGGCTACAAAGAGCTTATTGGGCTACAAAGAGTCTAAACTTCGACAGGAAGGTGACAAGGTTTACCAAAGATCAATCTATAGGGAGACATCCCTAAAGGAGTTTTGAATGCAGTTCGGCATGCCCATAAGACATCCAAGAAACGTAAAGACCAATCTTTTTGATTTGAATTGATAGTCTTTTCGAAGATGTTCTTGATTTGACGATTTAAGACTTCAACTTGACCGCTTGTTTGAGGATGGTAGGAAATGCTTACCCCCCATACTTTTTAACAAGATGCTCAAAGACGCGGTTACAGAAATGCTTACACCCCATCACTAATGATACCCTTGGGGGTGCCAAATCTACTAAAGATAAACTCCCTTATGAATGAAATAACAATTTTATGATCATTGGTCATAGTGGAAAATGCCTCTATCCGTTTAGAAATGTAATCCTCTGGAAGAAGGATGTATTGATACCCATGGGAGGATGGAAACGGTCTCATAAAATTGATGCCCCAAAAATAAAAAACTTCAACCACTAGAATAGGATTCAGAGGCATCATGTGTCGACGAGTTATTCGCCCAAGTTGTTGACATCGGTGACATGCTTTACAATACTCATGGGCATCTCGAAAAAGGGTAGGCAAAAAAAAAACTGATTGGAGAACCTTTTCCGTGGTTTTCTTAGAGCTAAAATGCCCACCACAAGCTTGATCATGGCAAAATGAGAGAATGCTCAACTGTTCAACTTCTAGAACAAATCTTCTGATAAGTTGATTAGGGCGGTATTTGTACAAATATGGCTCATCCCACGAATAATACTTGACCTTAGACAAAAACTTGTCACGATCTGGCTTAGACTAGTGTGAAGGGAGTTCCTCAGTTGCTAAAAAATTGACAATGTCGGCATACCAAGGAAGTTCTTGCTTTATCAAGAGAAGTTGTTCATCTGGGAAGTCCTCTTGAATGGGCAAGATACTAGTAGATGACTGTGATGTTAGCCTAGACAAGTGGTCGGCGACCGCATTCTTGTACCTGATTTATCTCGTATTTCAAGATCAAATTCTTGAAGCAAAAGAACCCATTGGATCAGACGAGGTTTGGTGTCCTTCTTATTGAGAAGGTATCTAAGGGCTGCATGGTCAGTGCACACAATGACTTTAGCGCCAATGAGATAGGAACAAAATTTATCTAATGCATAAACAATGGCTAACATCTCTATTTTCGTGGTCGAATAATTGAGTTGAGCCTCATTCAGAGTTTTGCTAGCATAGCAGAAAGTGATCTTTTTTATTATTATAGTTCAGCTTACGATAATTAATGCATACTCTCCATCCCTTTTTCACTCTTTGTGGCACAAGTACATTGTTCTCATTTTTAACGATTGTAATTCCTGACTTCTTAGGAATCACATGGACTGGGCTAACCCATTGGCTATCAGAGATAACATAGATGATGTTTCAATACTTCTTCTTTTACCACATCTTTCAAAATCGGATTTAGATGTCGCTAGGGCTCTATGGAGGTTTTGGTTTCATCTTCCAAATAAATATGATGCTCATAGACAATAGGGTCAACACCTTTGATATCATGAATATTCCAAGCAATGGCTGACTTGTGAGCTTTAAGGACCTCCAACAACTTGTCACTGTGTTCCTCGGTGAGATCTGAGGTAATAATCACTGGATAACTCTCCGCAAGACTAAGTAATGCATATATCAATTCATTTAGTAAAGGCTTAAGTTCTAGTGATTTCTGAGTGTTTGTGGATGAGTCACTCTCTTGTGACTGTCCTATGAAGGAAGATGAGGAATACAACTCTTATTGATAACGTGATAATGGCTCAGATTTAGGTATATGCATTATGGGCACATTATCCAACATACTATTGACCTCTTCCATAGCCTCGTCCATATCTAGGTTCATACCAAAGTGTGAGAGACAATGAAACAATACGTCATCTGGTGACGATTGAGCCATAGACTCAAAAGATCGAATCATACACACTTCTTCTTCCTCCTCAATCATATCGAGATCATCTCTCATTTGCAAGGCCTTAAAAATATTCAATTCAGCTTTAAGGTTCCCAAAGGAAACAGACATATTGTTGCTTCTATAGTTGATGTTGGCCTCCGCAGTTGCTAAGAAGGGTCGCCCTAAGATGACAAAAATTTGATTATTTGGGCTCGGGCTAGTGTCTAAGATGATGAAATCAACTGGATAATAGAAATCTGCAACTTGAACAATCACATTCAGAACTATTCCTCTAGGGTATCGTTTTGACTCATCTGCTAGCTTAAGAACTACCTTTGTTGGTTGTATCTCTTTTAACCCAAGTTCTAAATATATATGATAAGGTAAGAGATTCACACTCACTCCTAAGTCGATCAAGGCGCGACTTTCAAAGTCTTTTCCAATGAAACATGGTACAGTAGGGGTTCTTAGATCCCTATACTTAACTACTACCAGTTTAGGGATGGCAGTGGGGCGGATTTTCACGGATATCCGCCCCACCCAATCCGTTTGGGGCGATTTTGGATATGGCTGAATGGGTTTTCGGGTGGTTTTGGGTATCCAAAAAATATCCGTTCACTATTCGGGGCGGATACAGATTTGGCCATATCCGCCCCGAAAGCCCCGCGGATATCCGTTTAACCAACAAATTTACAAAAGTGCCCTTCGCCTATATAAAGGATTAACTGTTTTTTCAGAAATCACAATCCCTCATTTGCTCCCTCACCCTCACCGAACTCTCCCTCTCACTGTCTCACAGAGCACAAGCTCTCCCCTCCCACAGAGCAGCGATCTCTCTCCCTCCCTCACACCGCACACCACCTCGCCCTCCCTTACGCCGCGCAGCCGCGAGATCTGCCTCCCTGGACCCTGCTCCTCTCACACCGCGTCGACCCGAGAGATCCCTCACGCCGCGTCACTGCTCCCTCGCAGAGAGATCTCCTTCTCACAAAAGATCGCCCCTTCTCCTTCTCCGAATCTCCTTCTCCGAATCTCCTTCTCCTTCTCTGATCTTAGCTTAGATCTTGATCCGAAATCGATCTGATCTGATCTTGATCCGAGATCGATATGATCTGATCTTGATCCGAGATCGATCTGATCTGATCTTGATTCGAGATCGATCAGAGCTGATCTTGATCCGAGATCGATCAGAGCTGATCTTGATCCGAGATCGATCTGATATTATATTGATCCGAGATCGACCTGATCTGATCTGATCCGATCTGATACGATTTTAGATTTGATATGATTTCAGATCTGATCTCAAATCTCATCAGATCAGATCTCATCATATCAGATCTGAAATCAGATCCAGAGATTGATTTTTTTTTTTGTATTAAAATTTTTTTTTGTACGAATTCTTTGTAAATTGTAATTCAGAATTTTTTGTACGAATTCATTGTAAATTGTAATTTAGAGTTTTTTGTAATTCATAATTTTTTTGTATTTTTTTTTCGAATTCAGAGATTGATTTTTTAATTTTTTGTTATAATTTTGTGCGGATTTGCGGGGCGGGCCAGATATCCGCTCATCCGCACGGGCGGTTATGGATTTTGATTTAAAATTGCAAACGGATTTGCGGGGCGGATTGGGGATCCGATATTATTGACGAATCGGGGATGGATTTGCTCAAATCCGCCCCAATCCGCCCCGTTGCCATCCCTGCTCCAGTTTGTTGAATAAGCGATGTGGCATCGCTTGCAAGGCATGCAATTTCAGGTACTTCATTTTTTATCTTTTTAGTACACATGTCCTTGACATTTTTTGCATAGATTGGTACTTGCTGGATAGCAGACAAAAGAGGGATGTTGATGTGTACTCCTTTAAAAATCTCTAGTATTTCTTGAAATTGCTTTTCATTTTTATTACCTAAAAGGGCTTTGGGAAAATGTGCCTTAGGTATATATTTTATTGGCTCTACAGGAAGCTGAGAGGGTGAGTCTAAACTAGCTTGAGAAGAACCTTTAGCGTTCTCAATTGGTTTAGGAACGTTATCTTTGGAAATCACATCAGTTATCTTGGGTTGTTCTATGTCATTACCAATTGCTCGTTAAGATGCAGAAACATAAACAAACACCAAGCAATGTCCAATCGATTTTCACTCAGCACCCAAGCCACTAAAACAATGTGTCTGAAAGAAATACTTACAAACTTGTGCGTTCAGACACACGGTCTCCACCGTGGGAGTAGAGAGAAGTGTTATTTGAGAGCTACTCCTCCTAGGTTCAAGCAATTGCTCTCTCTCCCACAACACCATTGGTTGTCCACTAAAAAAATTAGCCCTTTTCAAAGAACATTTTTTAAAAATTTTATTTCTGACTTCGATTGTTATCTAAATAAATAAACACACAATAAAAAAATTACACATGCAAATATGTTTAATGGTTTTGGTCAAGAAGTCGGAAATTTTTTTTTAAAGTGAATTAATTCTAACCTAAAACTAACAATCAAACTAATGCTAAAATAATGCCTAAATATTACAAGTTGCACTCGACCATTCGAGGCATATTAAAAAAAAGTTAATATAGAATAAACTCTCTTCCTCACTAAAAACTACAAACAAAAAATAAAATATAACAAAGGTTTTCAAGCAAGTCTTATGCAATTTCGAAGCTTTATCACCCACTTTTTCAAACGTATTTGTTCAACAGACGACTGACATAAAAAATCTGAAAAAATTACAGAAATTCAGAGGAGTGTCACGGAATGTGCTGTAAAATTGTAACATTAAACGGACGTTGTTTGTGCCATCTGCTACTGTGTTGTTTCTGTCAGTGTTCTAAAAACTAGCCTAGGTAGCGCCTAGGAGCTAGAAGGTGGAAAATTGCCCAGATTAATAGTCGGGCGGTTCTGGGCAGTTTGGGCGAGTCTAGGCAGGTCTAGGTGGCCTAGGTGGGGTCTGGGCGGGATCTAGGTAGTTGGGCAAATTTTTTTATTTTTTTATTTTTTAATAACGCTGATTGTGTTCTTATTTTATTTTTATTTCCTCCTTTTAGAAATAAACTATTTAATTGTTTTTTTCAGTATATGTCTAAATATAGCAAATGATGATTACTTAAAGGAATTCTCAAAGGATCTGTCGGTATCAATTTTACTAATATAGATTTTATCAAACACGACTGAGGTTATTCATACAATTTGAAGAAAAATAAAGAGTAGGTTTGGATATTTGTCCACAAATTCAATTTTATATAAAGTACCCATCATGAACAACTTCAGTCATTTGAGTTTTAATAAATTTTGTTCATGATTGTTAATTTTTTATGTTTTTAAATTTTGCATATGTATATTAGCATTAAATTGGATGTAATTGCTGAGGTATTATGCTTAACTATTGTAAATTATTAAAGTTATAATACAAAACCTAAGACCGCCTAGGCCCCTGGGCGCTAGGCACTTGCTCGCCTCGCCACCCACCAAGGGCCTAGCAATTTTTAGAACACTAGTTTCTATTATATGCTGAAAATTACCCAAAAAAGGCATAAAAATGACAAAAAAATTATAGAAAAGGGAAAAAAAATTAAATAAGATAAAAATCTTCTCTATTGTCTCCAAAGTTGTATCTTTAAGAGTCCTTCACCAAGTGATGTGCAACGGCGCCATTTGATTGATGCAAAAAATAGACATTAATGTCGTTGCATGATTTTCGACATCAATCAAAGAAATATCTATTGTTTTTTATTTCCTTCAACCTGCATTACACTTCAATAATGCATAGTGGAAGTAGGGGTTATCGACTACTTCACGTGGATTAGAAGACAAATCTGATTTTTAATTTAAAGAATAAAGAGAAGAGTAAAATAATGGATGGTGAAATTAAACTAAAAGTTAAAGAAGAAAGAGAAACAATTGAAAAAGAGAAACAAAGATAAAACTTACTTCTTCAATGAAATTAATCTGTAATACATGCACTTCTCTACCAAGTAAAAATATAAAGCCAAAAACTACAACTAAAAAAACTCTCTAAAAAAATTCTCCAAGAAAAACTATCCTTTTTGAACTCCATGTATGAGTTTTTATAGGAAAAAAAGCTTTGAGTGAAATAAGGAAACATGGTTGAGTGAAACAACGAAACATGAAAATATGGTTGAATGAAACAAGGAAACATGGTGTTGGAGTTAAATAAGGTAACATGTCTTGTAGAGATTTTTTTTATGATCATGTGGACGTCCAAATCTTCATATTGATTTTCTCGAGATTCGTAATTATTGTTGTTTTGTGGGCTTGACTTCATGGGTATTGGGATTGAAATTCTTTAATCCTTATGAATGCATTTGAACTCCCATTGGGCCTTCTAGTTGTTGAATTTAGCCTTATTGTGCCACTTTATGCATGATTTGAGATTTGTGCTTGAATTCCTACAAAATGCACAAAATACACGTAATGAGATATTTTTATTTTATAATTTGACTTAACAATTGTATATTTAGGGGTGCAATATCGATGTTTTGGGTGCTTATCAATCACCATCATCACAACCACAATCACCACCATCATGATCCTGCAACAATTACTAATACCATCATCAACACCACCTACGGTCACTTGTCTAATTTGCATCGGGTTTTTTTGGTTACTACCAAACACCCGTAAACTAATGCACTGCAAACTAATGCATATGCATCAATTAGAAAAATGTATTATTTTACAGTGTACCAAACAGATCCTATATTGCAAACTTATCATAATGTGGAACGACCTTCTTTTGAAGAACTTCAACCTTAGAGACTGAAAAAATTGATAAAAGTTACTATGAATCCGTTTGACTTCTAATATAAAAAGGTTAAACATGTATAATGACACTAAAATTACCATGCTATATGACCCAAAAGTCAGGATCAGCAACCACAAACCCATTCTCATAATCAGTCCAAATCAACTTTGACAAATAGCGACACATTCTAGACAGTCTAACTTGTGTGTCTTCAATCTTGCTCACACGTTCTCATGATTATATTCTTTACTGTAGCGATGAATATTTCATTAACTACATATTGAAGTCCATATGCTTCCACACATTATCAATTTTTTTCCTTCCTTTGGCCACCTCTTCCCTCAAAATTGATAAGAACGTCATCAATAATCTGATTCCATCGTACTTGTTCTTTGGTTGATAGGTTGTCACTTTAGACTAGTTGAGTTGTCATACTACTAAATACATACAAAATACAATGTTCATGGTGAAACAACAGATGTAGTAAATGAAAATAATCTTATAAACAACTAAAATAACTGAAAATAAAGCATTCTTATAGAAAATTTAAAAAAAAATTAACAACTACAAAACTAAATCCATCCAGTTAAATACTCTTACAAAATGAGCATCCTAATACACAACTTAAAAAAACTAACATTGTCTTGTTATTGATTTTGATATATATCCCACATCAAATTAGTTTTATTATCCCTATGATTTGTCCATTCTGGTGTGCTTGCAATAACTAGATTCTTCCTTCTTGACATCTTCCTCATTTCGTCATCATTCTCTTCGTATTATTCATTTGTTCAATGATCATCAGGATCTTTATCTCAAATGAAGTAATGAATAAATCACATGCAAAACACCAACTTCGCATGAGTATCAGTGTCATGAAGTGGTTGATTCCTAAGATATGCAAAATATTTTTTAGTAAACCAATAGTTCTCTCAACAATATTACAAATTATGAGTGACGAAAATTGAATAACTTTTTTGCATTCTCATGTTGATGACTAATGGAGTCTCGGTGTTGCAATATGGTGTAGAAACTTTGAAACTAATAGAAATTCAGTGTCGGTAAGATAGCATTTACCTATTTAATTATGAATGTCCACGGATTAGTAGCCACATTCATAAGCATCTACACTTTTACTAACTATTGTTTTCATTATTATTAGATATATATATATATATATATATATATATACACACACACACATATTAGCAGGTGCTATTAAACTACTCCATATACAAATCATTGCACTTCTGAAAATTTATCCATCACGAGTTGACTCTTCCCAACTAACAAGCACATATGAAAGGGCAAGCAAGCACCTCATGCAAAATTGAATATTTCATATTACAATATTTGGCTTGATCTCAGCAGAAACATTGGTCTTAATATGAGTATCGTTAATTGCACTAACAACATGCTACACGAAAGTCACTTGCATGTTAAATCCATTTGATAAATATTTAAACGCCTTTTTTTATGTAAAATAACATGATTCGCAAAATTTAACCTAAATAATGATGTCAATTTCTATCACTCCCATTGGCGAGAAAGTTGTAGCTATGGTGAGTTTGACTACATTTTTTTATAACATAAGCGCAATACCAGATGGAAGTAGGCATTAACTGTCTAAACTGAGTGAATGAACTGAAAACTTGAATTACGATTACATAAATCATGTCCAACAGTAGGGTTGCTAAAAAAAGATCAAACTGGCTGAACCGAGCCAAACCGATCAGTTTGGTTATGTATTTTTACAATCGGTTTGGTTCAAAAATGTCAAAACCGTTCACACAAATTGATTTGTGATTTTAGTGTTATAAATTGAAAATAATTGAATTGTGTGTCATATCTAGTCTTCTAGCAAAATTCAAAAAAGGGAACAACTACTATGGACAAAAAGGAGGAGTCTTTGATTGGTGATTGGTGGTTACACTTTAAATAAGGAAACAAAAAACCCACTTAATAAAAAATAAAAAAGTTCTACATATTGTCATGACTCAATCCACATGAAACAATATTGTCCGCTCTGGACCCAACATACTATCCGCATGGCTTTAAAACGCGTTGTGTCATGTAGATCCAAACTTGTACATATATAGCACATCTCCTCCTCAGGCGATGTGGGACTATAACACCGAGGTAGCCTATCAGCCTCTGAGCCTACCCACACTTGGTAGCCAGCCAGCCTCGAAGCATGCCCACACAAGGTAGCCCGTCAGCATCAGAGCCCGCCCACTCAGGGTATTACAATCCACCCCCTTAGGGCCCAACGTCCTCGTTGGCGCACTTCCGAATGGGTTCGATTCTGATACCATTTTGCCATGACCCGATCAACATGAAACAATATTGTCTGCTCTTTGCCCAACCTAACTACCCGCATGGCTTTAAAACGCGTTGTGTCATGTAGATCCAAACTCGTACATATATAGCACATCTTCATCCCTTACCCAAGCGATGTGGGACTATAACAGTGAGGTAGTCTGCCAGCCTCTGAGCCGCCACACTTGGTAGCCTGCCAACCTCAGAGCTCGCCCATACAAGGTAGCCCGTCAGCATCAGAGCCTGCCCACTCAAGGTATTACACATAAATCTTCTTTTTGGTTTACCCAAAATAACTTTTTCCTGCATATGTAGTGAATTCTCATTAAATAAGGAATCGAAAACCCCTTAAATAAGGAGAGAAAAAGTTGTGAAGATTAATTCCTTTTTATTTTACCCAAAAATAATATTTTCCCTCGTAAAAGTTTTACAGACTTTGTTTTACACATATTATAGACTTTTCACTCTATGATTTTGCATGGCGTCTTCATCGTTTTCATTTGCATATTCTTTTGTGTCTTGTATTATTTTTATCAATTTATCATGATGAGTCCACAGTTCTTATGTTTTGAGCGTTCATTGGTGGACGATTTCGTCGAAATTGGTAAAAAAATTTCTCATGTTAATATCAATTTAAAATCTAATATTTTCTTTTCCTGCATTGTCATGATCATTATTTTTCTACATTGAAGACAATGCTTGGTTTAGGCTTGGGGGTGAGGTTTATGAGTTTTTTTGGCATTCTCATAAATTTGAATTGAAATGTATTCACAATTGACTACTGTATTCTACTCAATCTCCATTGAATACGTAGTTAATTATGATTGTGTGGAAATTTTTTTCAATTTGAAATGCATTCAAAATCTAAGCTCATTTTCAATGAAGAGAATGTGCTTTCAAGTATGTCTTTAAATTTGAGAAATGCATGCTTTCACTTGTCATTTTATATATCAATAGGAAAACATATAGTTTGATATTATCTTTAAGTTAAATATATTTCATGATATTTTTCGACTCGACCCTCTTGTTCTATAAGCTGAGTTAACATAATTTGAAGTTAATCAATAAGATATTAATTAGAAAACCTTAGAATAATAGTGGAGACTTAACCCTTGTGAGTTTCGAGACATTCTATTTTCTTGAGGTTATTAAATAAACTCTGACTTTACTTGTTTTCGCATTATTTCATTGTAGATCTCATTATTCTTGTTTCTTTTATTGATTGCTTTGAAAAAAAAATGATGTTAAAATTGAATTATTATACTAGAATTCTTGGGTTAATAGTTGAGATGTCATAATACGATTATAGCTTAGGAAGTGATATAGACATTTTTTTTCTTTGAGCCATTCTTTAACCTTTTTAGCCCACCCAATGATAAATATCTATTGCAGCCCTTTGAGCGTTTAAATAGACTTTTTTCTTTGCTAACCCCATCTCCATTACCTACTCCAGTTATGGAGTAATATCCCATATTATTTTTATCCTCACCCAATGTCTCTGAGAATGTGTGTGGTTGGTGTATTTTTGGAAGGGAAAAATAAAAAAGAGTTGAAACTAAATATTCCATGAATCCTCGGGACTAAAAATGTTTCATAGTGCAGAAGGGGAAAACATGTCGTTGATTTTATAAAATAAAAATAAAAAACAAAAAAAGATTGATGCGTCGGAGAAAAAATATGAAGAATAATTTCGAATGGAGAAAATTAATGGTATACAACATTGATTTATTCTTCAAAGCCCCGCATGTTTTAAAGGGTGTATCCATTCTCAGAGAATTTTCTCGTATCCTTTTCCATTATTGTTAGCCAAATCTTAGCCTCATTACAACCTAATAAAGACCTAATTGATCTTAAGTAAAGACTAATTGATCTTAAGTAAAGTTCTGGTTCATAGACGTGGAGATTAAAAAGACAAAAACTATGGTGTATGATTCAACATTCTCAAAGTAATGATATTCCTATCCAAGAGATCATATTCATTTCATTCTTTTAAAAGTTCATTTTTCATGATTATTATATGTGAGATATTTGTATTTCCATAATTTATTATCTTTCTCACATATAAATTGAGTGATAACTAACTAATCTCTGAGTGACAAGAGAGATTTGTAGCCGAAGCGTACTATCCAAAAGTATCTTGTCATATCTTTACTGAGAAAAGAAAGCTATGGTTATAAGGCCATGCACACACACACACACACTTCGAGTTGAGAATAATTGATGAAATCTATTTAACCTTTGGGTATTATTAAACCGTTGTTAGACTCTTTGATATATTATTGTGACACTGTTAGTTGTTTTCTGAAATTTTTGGTAATTAGATTATTACTCTGAGGATAATAGATAGAGTGATCAAGTTACCATGTTTTGAAAATTTTAAGTCATATGTTTGTGGGTAACATTTCTGGAAACCCTCACGAGACTATAACTCATCCACTAAAGGTAATCTAGCAGTTTAAAGCCTTGTTGCACGTTTAAGGTAAGTGCAATCGATGATTCCTGCGAAAGTGAATTAGAATTTTATTTCTATTGTTTTGCTCGAGGACTAGCAAAATATATGTTTGAGGTATTTGATTCACATAATTATTACATAACTATAGCCCTTAATTTATATATGTTAGTGTTCGATTATTATATTTTATTATAATATTTCATTTCATGTCTTTGTAGGAATTTAAGCGTGAACGATGAAATCACATTAAGGCGACAATTTGAGGAGGAATTAATTGGTTGGTTCTAACGGTGGTACAAAGTAGCGGGTCACATATCTAAACCTAACCCAAACAAACCTAGTTCCACCTAATTTAACTTAAGCCCAAGCCCAAAAGCTACCTAGAAACCCAAGCCCAACCTAACAGAAAAAGGGGAGAACCCTATTTAGGTTTCCTCTCTTCTCTTTTCCTCATCCTCTCTCCCTTTGGAGGAAAGTCTTCTCCTCTTCCACGTTTCTTTTCCCCTACGCCTCTCTTCTCTTCTTCTCCTTGGCAGAGACATAGAAACATTCATCTCTCGCCACTAACCAACCACATAACAACGCCGACCACCGTCGAGCACATCCTCACCCTATTTGCACGCCCAACAGCCCGCCACCACCCTCCTGTTCCACCCCGTCTACCATCATGTTCCCTTCCCTGACGTAAACCACGACCACCAACATCACCACCATCTCCCTGTTCCTTCGTCTCAACACAACCACGTCACAAGCAGTACACACACCGCCCCTATTCTTCTCCCCGCCACATTCTCTAATCTTTCATGTTTCCCCTCTCTTTCTCACTGTTTCCCTCTCTCACGACCAACCGTCACAAGCACGCAAACAGCCTAAGCACATCCATCTCGCAACATAGCTTCCCAGCCCCACCTTGCAACAGGAAGCACCGCCCCTGTTCTTCTCGTCGTTCTCATCCTCCTTCTCGTTTTTTCTTTCTCTCGTGTCTCACCATCTTTTTCTCTTGCAGGGGGCGTTCACCGGAGAAGAAGAACTGGAATGAAGCAACAGCGGTGGAGCAGGTCGCGGCTCGCTGGAAACGATGACCAGAGGAAAAGAGGCGGGAACCAATTGTTTTTCAAAATAGTTGGCTATTCGCACCCAAGTCCATTACTTTGAGCCACCACAGAGCGTTTGAACAGTTTATCGGGATGCGCGTTCATGCTGAGATGGATTCCACCTACACTAGTGTTGTGATGTCATCAACCATGGTCTTCTAGACCCCGCGTCGAGGCGAAGATGAAACCACAGGGTTTCCTAGAGTTTGTCATATCTAAATTTATTATTTTCTATATGCTTGAATGTTAAATACAGTTGATTTCTGAATTTCAATAATTTTCTTTCGCCGATTATATCCGAAATAATTATCTAGACTAGTCGGTAGTTAAAAATTCTCTTTATTGATATTCAAAGCCTGTTTAATTAATTAATCTGAATATGTGATTGTGTGTGCCGTAAGAAGACATGCAATGCTAGGGGTTTATAACTAGTTAAAATAAACCTGTGATTGTGTGTGTCGTAAGAAGACATGCAATGCTCGGGGTTTATGCCTTTGTTAAAATTAATTGCTAACTTTGATTAATCTTTAGATTAGTCATGTTGATTCTTGAAAACAATAATTTAGATTACACGAATCTCGAAGAACCTGTGATGGATTCGATGTCTTGGTCCACTCTCTTCATCATCTTATTAATTTAATTTGAAGTTGTCAATTTAGTTATCTTAATTAGTAATTTTCATCTGCTGCAACCCACAACTCTAAATTAGTTTAAATAAGTCTTAGAATTCGACTGTTTCGTCAATCCTCGTGGGATCGACCTGTATTTGCCATTGTCTACTAGTTAGATAGTTGTGCACTTACGGTATTACAAGTAAGGTTTATTAACTTATTAATTTAGGTTAGTAAAACTCCACCAGCACCATCCATCTCACGTCCCCTTTTTTCCAGCTCAACCTCCCTCTGGCCATCTTTATCTCTTCTTCGATCACAACCACACATCAGATTGTTTCCCTGCTTCTTCTTTGCCTTCATCTCACACTAACAAACCCGACACAGCCTTGTCCCTTCTCATCATTCTTCTTCCTCCCTATATATTCTCTTCCATCCACAAATCTTCTGCCACCTGATCAGATAATTGCTGTTAGGGGTGGGCAAACGGGTCGAGGAACCGCGGGTTCAAACTGAACCAGACCGTTTTGCTCAAAACGGTCCGAATTTTAAATTTGTAATTTTTAGATACGCTCCGGATTGTTTAGGATCCGTTATAAAATGGTCTGAGTCCGGTTCCTATTATTTAAAATGAAACAATCCAGGTTGGACCCGTTTTAAATCACATTGTACATGCGTTCCTTCCCCCAAACTCATTTTCTTCTCGACTTCTCAGATTCACTCTTACTCTTCTTTCATTTTGATTATCGTGCCTCCCAACACACCCAAATCCCTATATTTCCTATTTTTTCCTCCCTCTAATTTCCTTTTCAATCTTTTTTTATACTGTTTCGCTTCAATGGCGACTGACCCACAGTTGGAGCGAATCAAGGTAAGTTTCCATCACCATCACATGTTTTTTTCGTTTTATTTTCACCTAATTGAGTTGAATTGAAGTAGAATTTTTGAGTTTGCAGAAAGCGAAAGTGCTGATGGTTGGAGCGAGAGGCATTAGGTTGCGAGTTACTCCCAAAACGCTCCCTCTCTGATTTCCAAGACATCCACATAGTGAATTTCTCCTTCTTTCTTTACTTGTCGATTCTTCATTCTTCGCTTGTTTCGGTTGCGTTTTTATTTCATTTTTTCCAACTCTCTTTGTGTTATAGGTTTCGCATGTGCACGAATGTGTATGTTATTGATTTGGCATTTTCATTACACTTTACTTGATGATGACTTTTCAATTCAATTCAATCCAATCAATTCGGCTTTTGTTTCAAGGATTATTTTCAAGAGTGCGTTTTTGTTATCGGCTGACTGGAAAAATTACTTCCACTATTAGTTTCCACTAAAAAATAAGTTTTGGGGGGAACAAATACAAAATGAAAAATAAATGATGTTATAATTTGAAATCATAGAATAAGACCATTCAAAACGGTTTGAGTTAGGTTCGTTCCCAATGCTCAAAATGAGGGAATCCCGGACCGAATGGAACCGAATCAAACATTGTTTAAACGATTCGAGTTACATTCCTCAAAATTTGAAACCGATTCGTACTGTGCCCACCCTTAATTGCAGCCGGCAGCCACCACAAATCCCCATATCGTCGTCTTGTCCTCAGCCACCAGCAGAGTCACCTTACATCTCTTCCTTGCAAGCCACAAACACAACAACAACAACAAAGAAACAAATTGTGACGAAGAAGGTTTTATTCCTTTTCACACTATTCACCACCAGCCATTCTCTTTTGCACCACCATGGAACACCCACACCTTTTGGTGAAACACATTCGTTGAGGAGGAGATGGAGTTGACCAATGTTGTTGTCGCTATCATCTCTGCCATGAGTTTATAAATCTCGTATCAAGGCGAAAATGAAACCATGGGATTCTTATTTGTTTAATTTAAATTATTTTTTAGTTGTATTTCATTATTAAATACAATCATTTTCTGAATATTGATAAATTACTTTCACCTATTATATAGGGCTTGAAATATAAATTAGTCGGCAATTAGAGTACTCTTTGTTAATATTCGAAGCACATTTTAATTGATTATGTTACGTCTGTGATTATGTGTTTTATAGCAAGACATTCAATGCTAGGGGTTTTGATTTTTGTTGAAATTGATTATAAATTTAGAAAAATCTTAATGTTACTAATCCTATGTGAATTCGATGTTGGTTCGCTTCTCAGTTGCCTTATTAATTTAATTTTAGTTGCTTAATTTACTCTGTTAATTTAGAAATTTTCAGTCGTTGTAACCCATTTTAAATTAGTCTAAATAGATTTTAGTTTTCGATTGTGTTGGGATTGATCCTTATTTGCCATTGTCTACTAGTTAGATAAACATGCACGTGTGGTATAATAATTATGTTTATTAGCCTTTAATTTAAGTTAGTAAAATCTGCATCAATTCCCCGTATAAAGAATGATTTCATTTGGATTTGTGGGTTGGATTGTAAGGAATCCTGTATTGAGTTTGAAACATGAACGTTACCTAAGAATCAAACCATCAAGTATTGGAAGAACCTCAATCACATTCTATTACAAAAGATAATAGAGAATTCACTACAAGAAAATGGGAATTTAAAGGCGGGTATTTAGCGACGGTTCATAAAACCGCCGTTAAATGCTTTATTTAACGACGTTTCTTTGACCGTCGCCAATAATATTGGTTAACGACGATTGTGGTTAATTGCGGTCATTATATGCTTGGTCCAGATTCAGCGTGGTGGAAAAAAGTGCAAAAGGGGTGCAATTAACAAATCTTGATTCTGTTTTAAATCTTAATACCATCCAATGGACCCCAAACCTAACTAATTTATTTTAACTTTCTAATTTTTTTTCACTTCCTATTTTTTTTTTTTACCTTATATTCAGTTAACTTGATTATTTAACCTAGACTAGTGTTTGGAGGAAGATTTGAAGGAGGAAGAAGAAGTGACTGTTGGTGGTCTCTCACGCTCATTCGATTCAACCATCATCTTAGTTCTTCCATATCCCTCACGGTATGTCTAACTTTTGTATCTTTCTCATAAGCATGTTATCATGTATTTAGCAATAAACAAAACAACATGTTTTAGATTTCTTACTGGCAGCATGATGTGTTTTGGTGCTGAAACAAAACAACAACATGGAACGGTTCTTAATTCTAGATTATGGTTTTTTCGGATACATTTTCGAGTCATGCATGGCTGAGTGTACTCCCTCTTTTGATCCAGATTATCATCATGTATTTAAAGAAAGCATAAACATAAAGAAAGCATGTATTAACAATAAACAAAACAACATAAGCATAAGAAAACAATATATATTTAACAATAAACAAAATAGCATGTATTTAACAATAAACAAAATAGCATGTATTTAATAATAAACAAAACAACATAAGCATGTTATCATGTATTTAACAATAAACAAATTAGCATGTATATGATTTCCTGCTGGCAGCAGGACATGTTTTGATGCTGAAACAAAACAAAAATATGGAACCGTTCTTAATTTTGGATTATGGTTTTTCGGATACATTTTTGGGTCATGGCAGACAGGGTGTACTCCCTTTTTTTATCCAGGATTGTGGGGGATAAGGTGATATGCATTTCAGTGGACGTATTAGTCATTGTGCATTCTTTGTTTCTGAAACAAAGCTATGTGATATATTTTGAAGTAGAGTACCTGAAATGGGTTTGGACGGTGCTCTTTATAAAAAAGTTGATGATTAGTTTTGGAGCAAATTTGTTAGTCATGTGATTCCTTTAGTTGGACATATATGGGTCCAACATCTTTAGAGTTTAGAGTTGTGTTGTAGTTCTTTGTTTGGATTTCGGGTATTTTGGTGAATTAGGGCTAGCCCTTAGATTCTCCGTTTCTTATATAAGGAGTTTAGTTTTTCTTGGTGAATTAGGCTAGCCCCTAGGTTCTCAATTCTTTTTGTTTGGTTTGGATTTCGGATATTTTGTTGAATTTGGTCTAGCCACATAGCTATGTTTAGGGATTTTGAATATCTTCCCATTTAATTGTAATCTCTACTCCTCAATTCTTTATTTTTCTCGTCGACAAACTCATTCTAACATCAATATTTTTGAATCTATTTGTCTTTATTTATTATGTATATAGATTTCATGGGATACATTAATTGTAGATTGTTTTACTTCAGCTATGGAGTTTTTTTTAGTAATGCATAAGTTGACATTTAAATTGTCTGTCATCTCAGGGTTTGACATCTCTTTTAGCAACTAGTTCATAGCAATTCTTTGTTTTATTATTAGTGGATGACCCACCATAATTTTAGTAGGGAAATATTGTGGTAATTACAAATGCTCTCAAATTATTATTGTTTGATTAGTAGGATTAAACTTATTAGTTGTTTTGTTTTGATTGAATTCAGATATTTTGAAATGGACAAAATTTGGATTTCTATGCCGAGGAATACACTTGAATATGTGGAAGGATTAAATCAATTTCTGGATTTTGCATTTGCAAACAAGTCATCTAACAATAGAATAAAATGTCCTTGTCCTCGTTGTGTTTTTAGAAAATGGCATACTAGAGAAGTGGTGTATGATCACTTGATTTGTAGACCATTTTCGAAAGGGTACACTATTTGGTTACAACATGGGGAGTTGGGTACAAGTCAAAGTTCTATTGTCATGAATGTAGTGCAAGATAGTCACCCTATTCAAGATCCAATGCAAGACATGATCCATGATGCTTTTGCATTTTCTAAGCACTATGCCCATGAAGAGTCTTCCACATCACATGGACCACATGAAGTGGATGGAAGGATGGGAGGTATAAACAGTGGGTTGAATGATGAAGTTAAACAGTTTTTTGAGTTGCTAGAGGATGGAGAGCAAGAGCTATATGAAGGGTGTTCAAAGTACTCAAAATTATCTTTTTTGGTTAAATTGTATCACATTAAGTGTATTTGTGGGATGAGTGACAAAACAATTTCAATGATAGTAGAGTTGATGCATTCCAACATGCAAGGATCCCCGAAACATTCTATGAAGCCAAGAAAACCATTAATAAACTTGGTCTTAATTATACTAAGATACATGCATGTCTGAATGATTGCATGTTGTACCAGGGATTGGATAAATATAAACAAACATGCAAGCGATGTGGCACATCTAAATGGAAGCCAAATACCAAGGGAAATGCAAATAATGTGCTTATAAATGGTAAGAAAAGAAAAAGGCAACCTGCAAAAGTTCTTCGTTATTTTCCATTGATACCGCAGTACCAACGGTTGTTTATGATCTTGATATGAGAGGGCATGCTAGTGAGGATAGCAAATATGGTCTGATGGGACATCCCAGAGATTCTAAGGCATGGACAAAATTTAGTTCAACATTTCCTGAATTTACTTTGGATGCACGTAATGTATGCCTCGGCTTGGCTAGTGATGGGTTTAATCCTTTCGGGAATATGAGTACTATTTATAACATTTGGCCAGTGATTCTAGTTCCATACAATACTCATCCTTGGAAATGAGTGAAGCAAACTTCCTTCATTCTTTCAATGATCATTCCTGGTAAGTGAATGTCAGGCAATGATATAGACATTTACTTACAACATCTTATTGATGAATTGAAGGAGTTGTGGGTTGGTGTAGAAGCATATGATGCTTTGTTGAATGAAAGTTTCACAATGCGAGCAACTTTAATATTGACAATAAGTGATTTTTCAGGGTTAGGGACCCTATCAGGGTGGAATACACATGCTAAACTAGCTTGTCCTTCATGTAACTTTGATGCGGAGTCCTGCCGTCTTCCACACAGTAAAAAGTGATGTTTCATGGGTCATCGGCGTTTTCTAAATGTTGGTCACAAGTTTAGATTGAACCGAGTTCGCTTTAATGGAAAGCAAGAGAAAAGGAATCCTCCGATACAACTATCAGGAACATATATTTTGAAACAAGTAGAAACGTTACATTTGGAAAGACACCCGAGGTTAAAGTTATAGGTAAAAGAGCTCATAGGCAAAATACTAGAGTTGGCGAGGCGCAACAATGGAGGACGAAAACATATTTTTTTATCTTCCATATTGGGAGTATAATTTGATCCGTCACAATCTTGATGTGATGCCTATTGAGAAAAATGTGTGTGACAATGTGATATACACCTTGCTTAATGAAAGTGGGAAGACTAAAGATCATCTTAATGCCCAAAAAGATCTTCAATCAATGGGGTATAAGAGAAGATCCTTGGCCAAATGAGAATGGGAAATACCTTCCTAGTCTTTTTACAATGATTAATGCAAAGAAAGACATATTTCTTAGGACTTTGAAGCATCTCATTGTGCCAGATGGTTACTCAAGTAACATATCCAGATGTGTTGATTTGAAACAACATAAGTTGTTTGGGTTGAAAAGCCATGATTGTCATAATCTTATGGAACAATTGCTGCCAATTGCAATAAGAAATGCATTGCCTACTCCAGTGTCCACAATTTTGGTTGATATGTGCTCATTTTTTCGGCACATATGTGGTAAAGTGTTGAATCCTCAAGACTTGGACAATCTACAACATCGAATTGTGCTCACACTTTGCCACATGGAAATCTTATTCCCTCCTTTTTTTACGGTCATGTTCATTTATTAGTTCATTTAGTTGATGAAGTCAAACGTGGAGGCCTAGTACATTATCGATGGATGTATCCTATAGAGAGGTAAATATCATAAATTAAACCTTATGAATTATCACTTGATTTTCTTATTCTAATACATTTACTTTTATAATTCTAAAGGTACTTAGGACGTTTGAAGTCCTATGTACGTAATAGGGCATAACCGGAAGATTGTATAGCTAAAGGATACCTAGCCGATGAAATTCTTATATTTTGTTCAAGATATTTAGATGATGTGGAAACAAAATTCTATTGAACACCCTGTGTTGTTGATGGGGTAATTAGTGTTGGATCTTCTGAAGTGGCTACTTTGTTTCCGTTGGTAGGCAGACCAATGGGGGGTTCTTCATGTTTCAATTTAACACTTTAGAATATATGCAAGCACATCGTCACGTGTTGATCAACTACACAAAAGTCGACTTGTTTCTTCAGTGACTAAATTCTAACACTTAATATGATTCTTTAAAAAACTTTGTAATGGCTCATACTTATTTTTTATGGTGTAATATTTAGGGAATATAGGACAGAAACTAAGAGAAGGCTAAGGAGTCGTACACGATTACAAGTTGAGATAGATAAGGTGGTTCATAAAGGATTCATAGATTGGTTTAGGAAACGTGTAAGTATATATTATATCAATTATTTATTTAAGTAATATAATCACGCATATGACTAATATCGTATCATTTTGATGTTAGGTTGTGAATGATGTAAACGGATCACATCCAAATGACATTATATTTCTTGCACAAGGACCACTTATTCAAGCAAGAAGGTTTACTGCATATAATGTTAATGGCTTCAAATTTCGAACATTAGCATGAGAAGATGGCTTGAAAACTCATAATAGTGGAGTATTTGGTTCATTTGGAACTAGAAGCTATGCAAGCAGTCGTGATAATAATGTCAGGGAAGGAAGTGTTCCTTATAATGTCAGGGAAGAAAGTGTTCCTCATTGAGTTAAACTATCATGGTCGTTTCATGGTTACCGTGTTCAAATGTCAGTGGGCAAATACCACTACTAATAGAGAGATTAGAATAGATGAATTGGGCTTTACTTCCATCAATTTTTCTCGGTTGATACATATTGGTGATCATGAAGATCACGAGCCATATATTCAAGTTTCAGAGGCACAACTTGTGTATTATGTGGAGGATGAGGTGGATAAAGAATGAAGTATTTTTGTTCATTTAAAGCCAAGAGACTTGTATGACATGGGCTAGAATGAAACTCAAGACTCATTCTATGAGAATATGCCTTATCAACAACAAGACTTAAATGAGTGGTTTCAAGATGATAATGGAGATTTGCCATTTGCTAGGGATGATATAGATGATGAACCTACAATCAATGCTAATAATGACAATATTATTGAAGATGAAAATTTATGTTTGTTATAATACATTACTATGACAATATTGCTTATTGGTTTCAAACATGTTGTCTTCTCCTATTCATTATATAATTTATTATTTCACAATTTGACTTTTGTTTGAAGTTTCAGTGATGCCTAGGCTTAAAAGTTTCCAAGTTGAATCGGATCCTATAGAGTGTCCGAAAAAAATCTCAATCCTTTCATTTTAGTGCTCAGTCTCATCCAACTGTACATCTGAGCCTCATCCAGTTGCTACATTTGTTTCTCATCCAGCTGCTACATCTGTCTCTCATCTAGCTGCTACCTCTGAGTCTCATCCAGCTACTACATGGATCTCTCAGCCACCTGCTACATCCGTCTCTCAACCACCTGCTACATTTGAATCTCATCCAGTTGCTACATCCGAGCCACAGTCAAGTGTTCATGAACGCAAATCCAGGAAGTATTGGACAGTGAATACAACCGGTATGTAATTTAAACTTATTCAAGAAAATAATATGTTAGTCGCTAATTTTGAATGAAGTATAACGAATATCAACTTGTCCTAGATGAGCAAGGGCTAATAAAAGAATCTCATATGAGGGCACATGATGTTTGGTCACTTCCTAGAGGCACAAAAGTGATGATTCCATTTAATACTCAACATCAACCTATTGGAGACGCAGCTAGTCTCTTAGGAATTTTTAGGAGAATTGGGATCCGATTTTAAGGTTTTTTCCAGTTGGATACAACTCTTGGGACGATGTGCCAAAACGTTACCAGAATGGCGTGTATACGACTATTATACAGGTATGGCTTAATGTGTGCTCGTCACTTACCTTTTTTGTAAGATTATTGATAATTATTTTAATACTAATGACTTGATTTTGAAGGATAAACTACATGTGGAAGATCCAATGATAGACCATTATATCTTGCAAAACATTGAGAAGAAATGGAAGGACAATAGGCATAAATTGTTCCATGAATTTTATGATCCTACACTGTCTAGAAACGCTAATATTGCAAGACATCCCAAAGGCCATTGATGGTAATGATTGGGCACATTTTATTGACTACCGCTTGGATGAAAAGACAAAGGTAACACAAAGTACTTACATGATTCAATTAAATAACTAGAAAAATGGTAACATATTTTATCTATGCATTGACAGAAAAATGTAAAAAAAATATTGAAATCCGGAAGAAACTAACCGATCCACACACTAGAGGATCAAAAAGAAATTCTAAGTTAAAGGCAGAGATGGTAATTAATATTTTACACCCTACCACACTTTTAGTTATCATTCTCAACTATACTATTTAAAGTTATATGACTTCATAACATCGGTGTAGGAATATGAACTTGGGAGACCTTTGAGTAGGGGAAAGGTATATATTGCCAAAAAAAAAAAAAAAAAAAAGGACGGGTCTTATGTAACTGATGAAGCCAGACTGATAAGTGTAAGTAATTTAACTAATTTTTTTTTATTGAACTACATTAATTAATGTTTAGATAAATTTTGAATTCATAGTTTGATGGCTTGCCTCATTAATGTAGGAGAAAATTTTAGAGATTGAGAAAGAAGATTCCACATCACGATCCATTTCACAACAAGATTCAATTGCTAAGGTGTTAGGAAAATAGCATTCAGGCTGAGTTCGAGCTTTGAGATTCGGTCCATGTCCCTTCTCAAGTCTTTGGCAGCACCAATAGTAGGTTTAATGGGATGATGTCCTCACAACCAACGCAAAACATTGATCCTCAATTTCAACGGAGATTTCACCAGTTGAAGTCACAGTTAGAGGCAGGGATTTGAGGGAGCATTCACATACATTTTTCAGAAGTTGGATAGAAATGTGCATGCTGAGTTTGCAAGCTTATTCACTACACCCGTATGTTTCTTTGCCTTTACATTATTTGAATATATATATTAGTTATCATTGATTATTTACTAAATATAAATCAATTAATTATTGTTAATTTGGTTCAAGTTTAGAGTAATGTTGTTGACTCATCATTTTCAGGCACAAGACGAAGGAAGTGGGCAAGCTTCACCAACATCTGCAAGACCCTCGTCATCTAGTCAAAATAATAATGAAGATCTTCATCGGCTCCACACTCCATAGCATTGTTTATTTAATTCTTTTAAAAACATGGTACAAGTTCGAACTGTAGTAAAGTTGACTTCAACTATCAAACTTCAAAAAATTCTACTTGTACTAGCTTGATCTTTTGTTAACTTTGATGACAATATATTGTTTTTGTTAAAATTGATGTCCATATAGTTGAAGTGAAGTTTCCTGAATGATTTCGATATAAAATAGTTGTGTAAAATTGTGGGCTATTTACAGGTTGAAAAATGTGATTACAGGTTGTTTACATGTTTCTAATAGGCATAATAGAATTATCATGATAATAAAGACAGGCATTTAGCGACGGTCTTAAATGTTGATAAAAGGATTAACTGTGGAATTTAGCCGATGGTTATAAACGTCACAGGGTGCCACGAACTGTAGTGGAAGTTTAGAATCGTCCCCTAGCCGCCTAAAAGAAACCGTCGTAGTGCCACTATTAAATGTCATCCTTGCTCGTATTTAACGATGGTTGGGTAACCATCGCTATTATAGTATTCAACAACGGTTGCTCATTTTTTTTTATTTTTTTTTATTTTTTTACTTTCCAAAAAAAAAAACAACGGTTTTTCCAACGGTTACTTAACAACAGTGCTACAACCGTCTGCTACATAACATACAGTGACGGTTATGCCATTGTTGCTCAAAACCCGCCACTGAATCCCTTTGGCAATCGTCGGTATAGTACTAAAAGAGTTACCTTTTGTTTCGAACCATACCTTATGTTGTGAGGGTCCATGCATTAATGCATGTATACGTCTTTGTTACATGCTTATTTCTAAATTCTTGAACTGTAAATGATAATAATTTACATGACTACCTTATTGCTTAAATCTTGCCTCTTCCAAAACCAACACGTTGAAAACATTTACATTATACTTGTCCTTAATAGTGTTACAGTGAATCTGAAAGGGTCCTTAGAGAAAAACATCATCTACAATCATGCTTAACTTATTTAGTTTATCAGCCAAATTAGCCATATCATTTATGTGCTCATATATGGTATCGAGTACCATCAAAAGTAATCAAGTCAGCAATAAGTTTTTCAGCCATACATTTGTTAGCAATATAAAAGCGTTTTGTTCTACATTTTTATACATTCCATAGCTATCACTACAAAATGTTCACTTTCAGCAACAACTCAAATTTGTATGTCCATAGAAAAGCGACAACACTTAATTGTAGTTGTATGCCTGTGGGGATTGTTTTGCCTACGACCCAGAGTAGTAGGCGAATTGTTTTATCAACGATAGGCATTACCATTTTTGCCTACTTCTATTCGCTGAAGTCATTTTACTTTGCAGCTACAACTTCATATAGGAAAAAAAAAAGTAGTTGACGAAAAAATAAATAAATATATATATATATATATATATATATTCTAAATTATCAATAACATAATTGATTCCATTTCCAATAAGAGAACTACTCAATACAATCCTTCAAACTTACACTCATACAAAAGTAACTATCAATGAAACAATTATTTTTTTGTACACAAATAAGTAAGAAAAAAAAAATCCCAAGATCCATAGATTTTCTTTGTCAACTAGATTAAAAATACTATCTTAATAATGTTATAACATACTATTGTACTCCACAAATGGAAATTGCTTGCTTTGAACTTCGTGGAAGGTGACTGCATGCAACCGAGTCATTGTTGTACGCAAAATGCCCACAAGTCCAACATAGTCCCTTCCACATTCTTTTCTACAATCTATGGGCTTCCTAAAACAACAAAACATTGCATTTTCATTTTTCAAACTTAAGCTATGTCCAATAACACAAAACTGAAAGGAAATAATATGACAGAAAATATTGAACACTTAGTCTTAGTAAAAGAAAAAATTGATTATACATAATCTCCATACCACTGATCAATAGATGTCATATCAATATAACATCACCATGTACTCTCATTTTTTAATTTTTATCCTTATAAATTTCAAAATTCTTGGATAACCATAAGCCTGGAAAATAACATACAATCAAAAGTGGACGAAAGTAACATTGAGCAAGTATTCAACAAACATTGAGAAAATATTAAAAAAAGTCTAACTTACAATGTTAGCTATGTTTGTTCCTTCTTCTCCCATCATTTGAACAACAACTTTTCTAGGGACTATCATCTCGGGGTTATTTGTTATCATCAATATGATTTGGAAGGTTGGGTAGGGAGAAAATGTTTCTCTTATATTTATGGGAGAATCAACTCATCACCACTACCACCACCATACAAAAACCATTATTTGTTTTTCTAATAACAACAATAAAAATAGAGGACTAGAAACCTT
>QNQO01004690.1:0-34415 GCA_003290165.1 Berberis thunbergii | reverse complement strand
GTCAAAGATAAAGAAAAGAGTGAACCTTGTACTTTTCGTTGTTTTTTTCATCATGAATCTCGTGATGAGATCCCTTTGACCTATGTATTCGGGGATAATCATAAGTTATTTTAATGTTAGTAATAGGTGACATTCTTCCCTGTAGTTTCCTCGTAATGGTTTGTAATGATGAGCTTTTAGTTAGCCTTTTCAGCGAATCTCGGGACGAGATTCCTTTTGAGTTGTATATATCATAGCACCCCGCATTTTTAATACTTATTAAATTCTATAATATATCTTTGTGTGATTGTCTTTATGAAGTTATTGACATATGGTTGAGCTAGTTGATTGTCCATGTGATGTGTGGTTTGTTTCTTAAGGAGGATCAACAGAAAATATATTGTTCAATGATTTATTATTTGGACCCTAGTGTCGTTTTATTCGGTAAGTTGTAGGCCTATTATAGAATTAATTTCCTATTGACCCTCTCTGTCGAATCACGGGACGAGATTCTTTTGAGATGTATATATTGTAAGACCCGTACATTTCATTGACCTTAATATATTTTTGTACATATTGTTCCAATTTATTATTTTTAATTTCTTGACCTTAACATTCGCATGACTCTCTTACCTTCCGAATCTCGGGGCGATATTCTTTTAAGGCGTGTATATTGTAATACCTGCCAAATCATTTGCCAATTGAATATTAGTATTTTTATCATTAATAATATTTATTTATTGGTAATATTTATTAATTGGTAATAATTACAAATAGGTATATATTATATGATTTTAATTTAGGACCTAGGTTTAAGTTGGTGGTGTGTAAGAGATGAGTGATGGTTGTGTTTAGCTAAAGAAACCCATATTAAAATTCATTTTAAAAAAAAACCTAGCCTTTTTTTTCTTTGAATACACACAAAAAAAAGTGGGAGGCGCTGAAGGAAGAACTTTGAGATCTTTGCAAAAATTGTTAGTAAAACTCTATCCATCTTTAACGTTTTTCCCAATGTTAATATGATTCACTAGAAACTGAATATGATTTGAACATTAAATATCTTGGGAAGGGTTTTTTTTTTGTTTTTTGTATGTGATGTGATGTTAGTAAGTCTCTGGTAAGTGGGAGGCCTTTTTTTTGTTTGTGACGTTTATTCATTTATTTCTAAAACATTATTGGCAGGATGGTAAGTCTAGTAATATTTTTTGTCAGACTTACCACGTCCAACCTTCGCTTTACGTGTTGGTAAAATAAATATATATTTTAAGCATGATAGAACTTTGTAGTATGACATGTTTGCCTCGTTGAGGAACTACAAGACTTTGAGTGTTATTTTGTTGTTTATGAAAATTTCATGTTAAAGCATGTAACTATTTTATTTATAAGGATGGAGATTACTCATACCCGCCACTTCGCTGACCCAAGTAAGTTTATGCTTCGTGGGTACGTTCTTATTGGAAAGTAGCCATTTAGCTTTTCACTGGTTTAAAGATTTATGAGCAGCGTTATTGGAGTTTCATTAGTGGGGCTAGCGATGTCAAAGTTTCATGGATATATTATTTTTAGTTTGTTTTAATTTTCTAAATAATGTTTTGGTTGTTGTTGCTAGTGGTTTATGTTGTTATTGAATTTTCACGTCCCAAGTTTTAGGGAAACGGATAATCCTACGTGGATTTTAGGATTTTTCGTTTTCTTCAAAATCGGGGCTTGACAGTTTACCCTCTCTGTCGAATCTCGGGGCGAAATTCTTTTGAGATGTATGTATTGTAACACTCGTACTTTTTATTGACCTTAATAATATTTTTGTACATATTGTTCCAATTTTATTATTTTTAATTTCTTTTAAAATAATATAGGTATAATGCATGTAGTAGCGTCGTGTGTATGCATATCTGTTGTTTGCTTTGGTTTGATGAGAACTTTTATTATGAGTATAAATCCGCGAAATTTTTTCATCTGAAAATTAATTTTAAAATCTCATTTCTTTGCTGTCATTTTTAACATTCGCATGACTCTCTTACCTTCCGATCTCGGGACGATATTCTTTTAAGGTGTGGTATATTGTAATACCTGCAAAATCACTTGCCAATATAATATTACTATTTTAATCATTTATAATATTTACTTTATTTTTAAGTATTTATTAATTGAAAATAGCTACAAATAGTTATATTTTTTGATTTAATTCAGGACTTAGGTTAATTTGGTGGTGGGTAAGAGATGAGTAATGGTTGTGTTTAGCCAAAGAAACCATAATTAAAATTCATTTCAAAAGAAACCCTAATTTGGAGGCGCCGAAGGAAGAACTTGGGATCATTTGCAAAAATTTGGGTAAAACTGCTATCCCTCATTTAACGTTTTCCAATGTTAATATGAGTCACTAGAACAAACTGAATTTGATTTTGGACATTAAATCTCTTTGGAAAGGGTATTTTTTTGGATGTGATGTGATTGTGATGTGAGGAAAAGCTATTGTTAACCATGTGGCTCTGAGAAAATCTTGGGAAGGGTTTTCTTTTTTTTTTCTTTATTGTATGCGATGTGATCTCAGTATAGACAAAAAAACTATGATGGCTATGGCTATTTTGATATCTGTATGAAATAAAAAAAAGCTATGTGATGGCTATGGCTATATATGTGATTTCTGTTAGAAAAATAGAAGCTATGTCATGGCTATGGTTATGTGATTTTGGTTACAAAAATAAAAGCTATGTGTTGGCAATGGCTATGTGATTTCTGTTTGAAAAATAAAAACTGCTTTATGGTGGATGGGGACATCTTTATTACATCTTTAATGAAAAAAAAAACTGATTGGGATATCTTGATTAATGAAAAACAGTTTAATGTCAATAGTTTTTTTTTGTTGCTGGTTGGGAATCTTGAATGAAAAACTGATTTATGGTTGCATGTGGGGTTTTCTTACCGTGTACGTGTTTGAAATGTGGGTTCGATGCTAGGTTGAATTTTGATATTTTTATTTTAGCTTGAGATGTGGGATTTGTGTGCACGTGTTCGCATTTGGTGTGCTCGACGTTATGGAGATTTTCATTGCCTTTATGGAAATGGATTCATCGCTTTTAAATTGGTGAGTAATTCTGCTCTCTTTTGCCTTACAAAACTACAATACATAAATTCCTTAGAGTTAGTTGATATACTTTGTGATAGATGTTATTGTCAGATTTGTTTTTGTATATGCTTGATTGTAAATAATTATTATTGGTTAGAGTAGGTCCGAGGTGGCTAAATGTATAGAATGTTTTTAAATTAAGTTTTGTTTTATGTAAATATTTGCTATTAGTTAAGCATATTGGTAGGGTATATGGGATTGTCAATTCACTTGATGATTAATCTTATTGTAATGTATATAACTTTATTGTCTATTGTTTATTAATAAAGTTTAATCGTTTTATTACAAAATGTGTACGGTTATTTGAAACGCATTCTAAGTGTGAGCTTCATTGGACGTGTGATATAAGTGACTTGTGCGTGATGTTGTGAAGTGTAAACTTGAGACTTAGTAATTATGAAACTGTTATTTGTTTCCCTAATAGAATGGGTGAACATTGTGGTTGATTTGTTATGGTTGACAAGATGTCATCGTAAAAGAGTTTTGAGGATTAATTGATCTTTTAATGCTCTTTTCCACAACTCCGAAAAAAAAATGTGAAAAAAAGAATTATTTTAGGATACAAACTTGCTTGTATTCGTGCGATATAATTTTGGGTATGCAGACTTGCTTGCATATCGGTACGTCGTTCCATGTGAGTTTGGTAGTAGGTGTAGCATTTAGGAAATGCTTGCCATGGATCGAACTTCGGGTGAGATGACATGTTCCTCGATGTGGCACCCACTTGGTAACATGTACACTCCAAGTGGTTTCGAAGGCAAGGGAGACACACTTGGGTGAGGTTGTGTTCGACACAAGGAGGGTAGTGTGAGTGTGGGAAAAGAAGCGAGAATTTTCATTTATGTGCATGATTGCCTTAATGGAAGAAACTAAAATGCTCATTCGATCTTAGAATGAGAACTAACATGTCCTTCCTTAAAGGTAAAATGTATTTGGTTGACATTTAAAATAATTGTGATTATGAGTATGATCTGTATTTATTTGAAAATAAATCCTATTTATGAGGAACGATAAATTACAAATTTTATTCATTTATTTCTTAAACATTCTGGCAGGGATGGTAAGTCCTACTAACATTTTTTTTGTCAAACTTACCACGTCTAACCTCACTTTGTACGTCGCTGTTAGAATAAATATATTATTTTAAGCATGGTAGAACTTTGTAGTATGACATGTTTGCCTCGTTGAGGAAACTCTATAAGACTTTGAGTGTTATTTTGTTGTTTATGAAATTTTCATGTTAAAGCATGTTACTATTTTATTTTTAAGGATGGAGATTACTCATACCAGCTACCTCGCTTACCAAAGTAAGTTTATGCTTCTTGGGTACGTTCTTATTGGAACGTAGCCATTTAGCTTTTCACAGGTTTAAAGATTTATGAGCAGCGTTATTGAAGTTTCATTAGTAGGGCTAGCGACGTCAGAGTCTCATGGATAGATTACTTTTAGTTTATTTTAATTTTCTAAATTGTTTTAGTTGCTGCTAATTGTTTCAGTTGTTATTGAATTTTCACGTCCCGAGTTGTGGGGAAACGGATAATCCTATGTGGATTTTAGGATTTTCGTTTTCTTCGAAAATCGGGGCGTGACAATTTGGTTTAACGTGGTCAGCCTGACATATATTCTTCCTCACACATGATGTACCATAAAGTGAAAAGGAAGAACATAGCAAACACACTCCAAAAGTGGCAAAAAATCATACAGCAATAACTTAAAATTTTGAGGATCCATCCAACAAATAGTAGCAACCACATTTGACACAGTGTATACTAACACATCCCAAAAGCTACGAAGGCGCCATGCAAAATCATATAGAAAATGCAAATGAGCTCACATTCTTAGAAAATCCGTGGGAACCTTGAGCAGAAAAGAGACAATGATATCAAGTAAATGACTCCTACCTCCTCCTAAAAAGGGGCATCCTAAGTCAGGTTGCATATCAGAAGATTGAATATGTATCACAATAGGGTGGTCAAAACTGAAATCATCCCTTAAAAACAATGGATCCACATAGATAGCATCAGTCAATATGAAAGGGATGGAAATAGGCATGTCTATAGATATATCGGATCATACAGGCTCATCATAACAAAATGAATTACACCAAGATGATGAGTTAGACAATGCAACAACACTCCCAAACCTAAATTAGCACTACCTATGGCATGTAGTCTCTTATTAGATATGCTTTCTGATAACGACTTGACTATTTCTTGAATTATGGGGTCATTTGTATCGTGAAAATAATCGAGCTTGACTCCAAAGAACATTGAGAATTAGACTTCATGCAAGAGTCCACTAGGAAGACATGTCGAGTGGGGTCATCATGAAAGGCTGGGGAATGGCGGAAATGGGTCAGAAAGGCAAAAGTAGTTTCCGATCACATTATCTCTCAAAAACATCAATTTGACTTCATGGTTTCAATTTGCTACCAGTTAGAATTGACCCTTTGGGGTTTTTAACACGAGTGACTAGGAATCTTCCCTAAACTCTCTTTCAGATAATGCCTTCAGTAATATGGATTCACAACTTATCTCAAGTCTATTGATGGCTTGAGATTGATTGTTGAATCATGGCTTTTGATCTAACATAGCCTGAGAAATCCATGTTCAGCAAGTCGTTCTGTGCGGTTGCATAAACGGTTAATCGATTTGTCCTCTAAACTATGGGTTGGTGTTGGATGGATGAGCTTGGTTAATTGAATGCATAAAATGATTAAGGTCCATCAGAAGCCTGGGAGAAAATAGTGTCCCCCTTGGTTTGAGTTTATGAGGCCAGGAGAAATTTTGATTATTGGCAAAACCAGGGCATGTAATGAGTTGGCCTTTGAACTATAAGACCAGGTCGCCAATTTAGCATTAAAAGAATTGGATTTGCGTTATATTTTAGGAATTAATTCATATTGCAAGATCACAGATCAGTGTGTAGAATGACTAAGGATTTGAATACAGTGCAACGCATCCCTCAAATGAAACACTAGTGGGAGGTAGGGGTTAAGTCAATTCATAATTGGCATCTAATTTCCTGATTTCATGGTCATAAAAACTGTTTCGACGCTTCAAGGTAAAAAGGGAGAAAGTAATCCTTAAAGTCTCTCTCCTAGCCATTTCCCTTCTGTCTCAAGATTTTTTAAATTATTTTTGATTTATTATTGAATATTTTTAATGTAATGCAACGCCTTACCCTTATCATGGAAATATTACTTGACTAAAAAAAGAATGGAGCCCTAAAATGATGCACAAATAAAATGAATGGCAGACGACCCTAAGAGTTTTGTTACTAATGTAAGGCTAAAAATTCAATTCAATTTACCTAACCGTGGGAGAGGCACCGAGAATTCCTATCAATCCACCACTACACAGTTGCTCCTACCTCTTTTCCAATTTAATAGCTCAAAGTGAAATGCCAATTCAAGAATTGTCCTAGATAGGATATGTTCCCTTCACTCAACCACTTTAAGATGTCAAACTTCCAAAGAGGGTCCCTATGAGCGTCACACCTGCCCCTAGATAATTATCAAGCTAACAAATTTTAAATAGTGAAGGCCTAGGTTCCTAACCCTAAAATAGATGATGGTTAACCTATCCGTGAGAGAGGGCATGGAAGTTTTAAATCAATCCTGCCATTATGTCAAATTTGCATGCATACTACCTAGAACAAACAAAATCAGTGTTCTAAAAATAGTCCTAGGTGCTAGAAGGTAGAAAAAAACCCAGATTAGTGGCTGGGAAGGTTCTGGGTAATTTTTTTTTTAATAAGGTTGATTGTGTTTTTATTTATTTTTCTTTCCTCTTTTTTAGAAATAAACAATTTAATTGTTTTTTATTCAGTATATGTCTAAATGTAGCAAATGATGATTACTTAATGGAATTCTCAAAGGATCTGCCAGTACCAATTTTAGTAATGTAGATTTCTGATGTTATCAAACATGACTTGAGGTTATTCATGCAATTTGAAGAAAAATAAAAGAGTAGGTTTGGATATTTGTCCACAAATTCAACTTTGTATAAAGTACCCATCATGAGCACTTCAGTTATTTGAGTTTTAATAAAATTTGTTCATGATTTGTTAATTTTTTTCATGTTTTAAATTTTGCATATGTATATTGGCATTAAAATTGGATGTAATTGAATAAGGTATTATGCTTAACTTTTGTAAATTATTGAAGTTATAATACAAAACCTAAGACCCGCCTAGGAGCTGCCTAGGCCCCTGGGCCTAGGAACCTTCTCGCCGCCCGCCCACCGCCTAGCACTTTTTAGAAAACTGAACTAAACACAAGTGATTCACACAAAAACTGCGTGTAGATGCAGTGGGTAGAAGTTACCTCAGATGTGAACCTCTTTTGGGTTAATTGCGACACTGGTAGAAGTCTACTTTTGAGAGTTTCCTCGCGAATTGCAATTATTCACTTTGTTCCCACTTAAGTTCCTATGTGTGTGATTGCTTGCAAACAAATTCAAAAATAAAAAAATAATTAAAACTATGAACTATAAACAAATAACACAAGCGACTCCTAACACTATTCTTAAAAAGAAAATGAACCTCATTTATAAACTAGTAAAAACAAACCCTAGATTTCGATTGTACCGTTAATTCCTCCGGCAAATGGCACCAAAAACTTGATGGCAGATTTTATTAACCTAAATAAGTAAGTTAATAAACCATACTTGTAATACCGCAAGTGCACAACTGTCTAACTAGTAGACAATGGCAAATACAGGTCGATCCCACCAAGATTGACGAGACAGTCGGATTCTAAGACTTATTTTACTAATTTAGAGTTGGGGTTACAACAGATGAAAATTACTAAATTGACAACTAAAATTAAACCTGGTAAGATGATAGAGAACAGACCGAGACATCGAATCCACCACAAGTTCTTCGAGATTCGTGTAACCTTAAATTATTGTTTTCAAGAATCAACACGACTAATCTAAATATTAATCTAAATTTTGCAATTGATTTCAGCAAAGGAATAAACCCCTAACATTGCATGTTTTTCTATGACACACACAATCACAAGTTTATTTTAACTAATTCTAAACCCCTAGCATTGCATGTCTTCTTACGGACACACACAATCACAGATTCAAATTAATTGATTAAAGCAGGCTTTGAATATCAACAAAGGGAACTTCTAAACTACTGTTAGTTTAGATAATCATTCCAGATATAATCGATGAAAACAAATTATTGAAAGTTCAGAAATCAATTTTGGTTTAACGTTCAAAGCATATAGAAATTAATAAATTCATATACGTCAAACTCTAGGAAACTCTTTGGTTTCATCTTCGCCTCGGCGCGGGGTCTAGAAGATCATGGTGGATAACATCACAGCACTAGTGTAAGTGGAATCCATCTCAGCACGAACACACATCTCCAAAAAGAGCTCTTGGTGGATTGTGGTGGTTCAGACAAAATTTTGGGGTGCAAATAGCCTAATTTGAAGTAGTGACTGTGTGGTGCTACAGAGTAAGAGTCTGGGGTGGAAATAACCAACTGATTCAAAAATCAGTTGGTTCCCGCCTTTTTTGGCACCTTCGTCTCAAGTGAGCTGCGCCGCTGTTCTACGTCCTGGCGAGATAAGCTGGGAGTTTCTCTATTGTTGCTGCTTCTTCTTCCTTGATGAACCTGCAAGAGAGAGGGAGATAAAGTGAGGGAGAAAGAGATAGAGAAACGAGGGCGTCATGGTGGTGGTGTCTACGATGAACAAGGAGAGAGGAATGGGACGATGGCTGGTTCTGTTTTAGGACGTTGTGGCTGAAAACAGAATAGACAGCGAGAGATAAGAAAGGGAGGAACGGGAAATATACGAGAGAGTGAGAGGAAACGAAGGGAAGACAGGGAACTCGTCTCTGTTTCGATGGTTGGACGATGGCGAGCGGTTGTGAGCTTGTTTCTTCAATTGCAGTGCGAAAGAGAAGAAGGAACATGGGCGGTGATGGTGTTGATGTGCGTAGTTGTGTTGTTTGGCTGCTGGTTGAAGACGAGGGGAAAAAACAAAGATTGACAGTAAAGAGAAAAAGGCAGGAGATGTGAGATGGTGATGATGGCATGGATTATGGTGGTTGGTTAGTGGCAAGAGACGAAGGTCTTTATGTCTCTACCAGGGAGGAAAGGAGTGGCGTGGAAGGGATGAGAAGGAAGGAAAGGAAACGTAGGAAAAAAGATGGGGGAAGAGAAAGGAGAAAGGAAACCTAAATTGGGTCTCCTATTTCTTTGTTAGGTTGGGTTTGGGTTTTTAGGTCAGCTTTTGGGCTGGGCTTAGGTTAAATTAGGTGGACTTAGGTTTGTTTGGGTTAGGTTTAGACATGTGACCCGCTACTTTATACCACCATTTGAATCAACCAATTGATCATTCCTCAAATTGTCGCCTTAATGCGATTTCATCGTTCACGCTCAAATTCCTAAAAAACATGAAAATAAAATAATTAGAATAAATTATAATAATCTAAAGACTAACAAATATAAATTAAGGGATACATTATGTAATAATTACATGAATATCAACTTATCTGCGTGTGAGTGAGGTAGAGTCTCAATAGGATTCGTCTGAAGGCTCCTCTTGATTTGACGAGCTCTGAATGTGGGATATGAGACAAATCTGTGTAGTAATCTAGATCTGGTATTTTGTGTTGTTCGCATCCATCAGGATTCTGTCTTCTGTCTTCTGCGTCGATCACTTATATTGGGTGTAGTCAGTGGTCCTAGTCTTGAGTGCACAATTGCGTAGGAGCCCAACCTTGGGAAGACTCTTATTTGAGGCCCAAGCCTAGAGTGCACATTTACTCATGGCCCCAATCTCGAAGGAATGCTTCCAGAGGGATTGTTTCCCTTTGATGGATGACTACTTCCACTCCCATGCGCATGATCTGCTGGTAGATGGCGATGTGACGTTTGCCTTGGTTGTTCGCTATCTAATCGCTGTACTACCTAGGTTTTGTTCTTCCAATATTTTGGTCATATTGGCGACCTGGCCTGCAAGATTTTCTTGTTGTGTCATCTCCATTTGGCTTGTGGCAGAAGGTTGCGATTGATGGTCAACAAGCGGTGGCAGAACCACTATCAGTAGTTGTCCGACCTGTAATTGTTGAACCCATGATGACGATGGCAGCCTAGTATGAGCATAATACCTTGTAACACTATTTTTGCTAGTTTGTTTTCAAGTTTCCACCATTGTATTGAATTGAAAATAAAAGTGTTTGTGAAATGAAATTGAATCTGAATGAATGAAAGTTTTTTTTAATGCAAGAGAGCATGCAATGAGTTTGATTCAATCTCTCATTGAAATCACCAATTTGTGGATACAAAATTCCATCGGATCACGTGTTGTTCACGCAGAGCAATCTGCATAAGATAGAATCACGTGTTGATCACGCGGAGTAATCTCATAAGATAGAAATTAATTCTTGACACCAATGTGATGCCTGCCACGGGGACTCCGATGCCAAAGTTAGAACAATGTTTTTAGAAAAATGTTTATATCTCTATATTTGAAGAAAAAATTGTAAGTTTGGAAAGTGTAACCTCCAGAAGGTTTTGTGTTTGACTATTTATAGGGGCTAAAAGGATTAACTGCTGGCTGATAAGTGAGACACATGGCTAATGAGTAAGACATGTGGCTGATGAGTGAGACTTGTGGCAGATGACTAAGTTATCTAATTGCAAGCGGTTGTAACTTATTTCAGGCAGTTGTAACTTCTATAGTTGGTTATAACTTTTTTTTTTTAAATACCTCTTCTGCAAGCCCATATGCTCAGCTGAGCATGGTGGTTGGCGCCAAACACTACTCCCCTGCTGAGAAAATAGTGTTCTACTGAGTTTGTATTGGACCCGGGCTCAGGCCTTCTATACTTGTAGCTCGTGGATAATCTTCGGGCTTCTTAGAAAAAGTCCAAATCGCTGGGCTAAAGGTTACTTTTTGCTCCTACACCTTCTATCATACATAAGCCTCATAACAAGCAAGTGATAGTCATCAATGAACTTGTAGATTGGTTTGTCGCTTTGGTGAATGATCTAGTTATTACAACTTTAGCTAAAATTGTTAGTGATGTGCTTTGAGCATAGCCTAGTGTCAAAATAGGTCATGCACAAACTCTTCACATCCCTATCAACTAGTCATTTATGAGCCTTTGGATTAGCTTCCTTAATCTATTTCAAGTGGGAGACACACTCAAAATCTTTGTATGCCCTAGCAGCCTTCCTACTAAGTCTCATCAAGAAAGTCTCACCAAAACCAGTCTTCTTAAATTCTTCTACATATGATCAAAACAAAATCATTGATTTGACTTAAAGATAAATTTAACTTAAAGATAATATCAAACCATATGCTTTCCTATTGATATATAAAAGTGACAAGTGAAAGCATGAATTCCTCAAATTTAAAGGCATACTTGAAAGCACATCCTCTTCATTGGAAAGAAACTTAGATTTGAATGCATTTTCAAATCGAAAATTTTCACATATTCATACTTAACTATGTATTCAATGGAGATTGAGTAGAATACAATAGTCAATTGTGAAATACATTTCATTTCAAATGTTCAAAAAATGCAGAAAAAATCTTAAACGTCACCCCCAAACCTAAACCAAACATTGTCCTCAATGTATAAAATGATGATCATGACAAATGCAGGAAAAGAAAATAGGAGAGTTAGAGTGATATTACCATGGGAAAATTTTACCAATTTCCAAGAAGTCGTCCATCAATGAGGCTCACAAACATAAGAATCATGGAGTTTTCATTAGAAATCGATAAAATGCAGACTCGACATCAACAAAGAAAACTAAAAAAAAACAAGTTGTAAGTCAAAACTGTTATGGAGCTAACGAGTATGAATGAAACACAACTGAATAGGGTACTCGAAAATCAATCCAGACTAACAGCAAAAACACACAACTAAAGCTAGGCTGCCTCCCTAGGAGCGCTTGATTTAACGTCGTCAGCCTGACATATATTCTCCCTCATGAGTAATATATCATGAAGTGACGAGGAAGAACATAGGGAACATTCACCTCAAAAGGGTGAAGGAATCGTATACCAACAACTTGAAAAGTTGAGGATCAGTCCACTCAAAAATAGCAACCACATGCGACACAAGATACACTAGCACATCCCAAAAGCTGCAAAGACACCATCTAAAATCATATAGAAATAGTAAAGAAGCTCGCATTCCTTGGAAGTTAATAGGGATCTTAAACATGAATAGGTCGCAAGTAGTGATATGCAACAAAGGATCATCCCTTACTCCTAAAATGGAACATCCTAAGTCTGGTTCCAAATCAGAAGATTGGATAATTGCCACATCAGGATGGTGAAAATTGAAATAATCTTTTACTAACAATGGATCCATATAGGTAGCATCAGTCAATATGAAAGGGATGGAAAGTGGTATGCCTATAAATATGTCGGGTGGTACAGGTTTATCGTAACAAAATGGATTACACCAAGATGATGAGTTAGACAACGCAACAGCACCCCCAAACCTAGAATTAGCACTACCTATGGCATGTAGTCTCTCATTAAATATATCTCCCGACTTCTTTGGGACAACCTGTTTTGAATTCAATGTAGATGGAATAGTAACAGGCAAAGTATCATCAGTACCTGAAAACGCATACCTGAGGGTGTCAGGTAATTGTTTAAGGTCAAGCTCAGGTGGCTCAACTAATGGGACTAGTTTTGAATCACTGAGTGGAAGAGGCTCCACTTTAGACTTCCATTTATAACTAGGATCCACAATGGGGACTGAGTCAAACAAATCATTGACTTCCCTAATGGAATCATCAGCATCAAAGTCCAAACTAGAATGAGTCAAACAAGCCTCTAAATGGTCATGTGTATCATGAAAACAGTCAAGGGGAGACTCTAAAGACTGTTCACAGTTTGATTCTATGCATGAGTCACTAGGAAGACATATGTCGAGTGGGTCTTCATGAAAATGTGGGGAAGGGAATGGGTCAGGAAGCAAAGTAGTTTCTATCACATTATCCACAAAAACATCATCTGACTCGGATTCCAATGTGTTTCCTAACTCACTTTCAGATACTGCCTCAGTAATATGATCCACAACTATCTCAAGTCTTTGAGTCGTGGCTATCAACTCAGATATGTCCTTAGAATTTGATCAATTATACTTGATGAGCGCTGCAAATACTGATTAATCTTTTCCTCTAAACTTGATGTGTTAGATGGAGGAACTTGGTTATGGTGTGGCATAACATGATTAGGGTATTGAGGAGCTTGAGAGAAAATATGTCCTCCTTGGTGTGAGTGATGAGCCCAAGAGAGATTTTGATTATTGGCGAAATCAGGGCTGTGATAGTTGAACTTTGAATTATAACCAGGTCGCCAATTAGCATTAAAAGAATGGATTTGCTCAGCGAAATATTCAGGATAATCATATTGCAAATCACAATCAGCTGTAGAATGACTAGGACTCGAACATGCAACACAACCCTCAAATGAAACATTACTGGGAGGTAGGGGTTGAGTCAAATTCATAAGTGCATCTAATTTCTGAGTCATCGTCATAAGAGCTGTTTCAAGCTTCGAGGTAGAAGGGGAGAAGTAATCCTTAAAATCTTTATCCTCGTTAGAAGGGGAGAGGAAGTCAGGATAATATGCGGAACCTGAGTTGTAATAATCTGAATATGGAGCATAATCAGGTGGTCGCATGGGATTAAATGCATTCCTGCGAGATGGATAATGATTAGATTTCATTTTTGTTTTGTTTTTTTTTTTTTTTTTAAAAAAAATTATGCAAGCCTAATCTATATACGAAGATAACCTAACTCTAAATAAAAATGGTAAAACCTAATCAAGGCCTATATGATGCGCAAGCAAGATAAATGAAAAATGACCCTAGATAAGTACCTAGCAAATAAAACACACAGTAATCCACTTAGAAACCGCGTGCAGATGCGGTGGAAAGAAGTTACCTCCGGCGTGAACCTCTCTTGGGTTACTTGCGACGCCAGGTAGAAGTCGAGTTGACGTCGATCAGAAGCACCGTCCACCTGACGGCTCGCCAACTTCTGAGAGTGTCCACGCGATAGCAACCTGTAAACAATTCAAACCATGTGCTTTTTGTTTTTTGTTTTTTTTTTTTGATGAAACAAAATGAGAAATAGTAGAGTTTAAAAAAATTATTACACCACACACTCGTAAAACGAGGTGAAAATAAAATTAAAAACTCTCCTCACAAAAAAAATAAAAATAATAAAAACTTTGCTTGACGTGTGCAGGATCGTTCAATTTTCTCGAGAAGCGTGTAATTTGTAATATATGCTTGCTTCCTATTAATACCTGCAAAAATAAAAATAAAAAACAAAAACAAGTATCAAAACTTCTAAGACTTAAAAGAAATAACTAAAAAAATTAAAATCAAGCCTATCCTAAAAGCAAAAGCAATCTTATATCTGACCTAATTTTTTTTTTTTTTTTTTATTAACCTAAACTACAAACTAGTGAAAATAAACTCTTGAATTCAATTACACCATTACAGTCCCCGGCAACGGCGCCAAAAACTTGATGCAGATTTAACTAACCTAAATAAATAGGTTAATTTAACCTACTTGTAATAACTGCAAGTGCACAGTGTCTAACTAGTAGACAATGGCAAGTACAGGTCGATCCCACAAGGACTGTGGTTGCAATTAAATTTCAGAGTTTATTTAAACTAATTTAAATGGGGTTACAGCAATTAAAATATCTAAATAAAAATCAAATTAAAAACAAAATAAAAAGTTTTAAAGAATATGAGAAGAGAAACCAAGGCATTGAATCCACCACAGGTTCTTTGAGATTTGTGTGATCAAAAATATTGTTTTCAAGATTTAACATGACTAACCTAAAGATTAATCTAAGTTCACAATTGATTTAAGCATAGGTATAAACCCCTAGAATTGCGTGTCTTCTTACAGCACACACAATCACAGGTTTATTTTAACTAATCCTAATCCCTAGCATTGTGTGTCTTCTTACGGCACACACAATCACAGATTCAGATTAATTGATTAAATCAGACTTTTGAATTTCAACAAAGGGTACTTCTAACTACCGACTAGTCTAGATAATTAATCAGGATATAATCGGTGAAAGCAATTTATTAAAAATCATAAATCAAATGTGTTTAACGTTAAGCATAAAGAAAATAATAAATTTAAATACACAAACTCTAGGAAATCCTGTGGTTTCATCGTAGCCTTGGCGAAGGGTTTAGCTATCCATGGTAGTGGTAGTCATCTCCTTGTGATGTGGTACGCCGCAACTCATCTCTGCACGAACGCGAATCCCGAGAAAAGGGCTGCTAAAGGCACTGGGGTGGCTCTTAGAGAACTCAGGGGCGTCAATAGCTGAACTGTTTGAAAAACAGTTTTCTCCCGCCAAAGTCGCGCGCTGCTGCGCCTTCGTCTCCAGCGAGACGCCGCTCTGTTCCGCGCTGTTGCGGCTTCTTCGCGAGCTCCTCGTGGTCCCTGACTTGCCCTGGTACCTGCAAAAGAGAGATAGGATGAAGAACAGAGAAGTTAACGCAAGAAAACAAAGGAGGAGGCGAAACAGAGAGCTCTGTCGCGAGCTCTGTCTCGCGGCAGTGGCGCTTCTCGCTTGGTCTGTTGGCGAGGTTGGAGCAGAGAGATAGAAGTGGGGGAGGGATAGATGAGGAGAAGAGAGGAAAACAGGAAGGAGGGAGCGAAACAGGGTGGAAAACAGGGAGGTTGTGCGCGCGGTGGTGGTGGTGATGGCGGAGAAGGTGGTGCTCGGTGGTGGTGGTGATGGCTGTGTGGCGTGATGACGTGCAACAGGGTGTCATGCCCCTGTTTCAGTGGGATGAAGGAGGAGGTGGTTGTTGAAGAGGAGAACGAGGTGAGAGATGACGAGATGAGGGGTGATGGCGGGATTATCGCGCTGCCGGCTCTCCTATCGAGCGAGGATTGCCGGCAGGGTGGTGAGGTGGCTGGCAAAGAGATGAGGGGAGAGGGGCTGTGGAAGAGGAGAGAATAAGAGATCCCCCGGTTCTCTAAGATTAGGGGAGCTAAATAGGGTTCTATTATCTTGGGTTTGGGTTTTTAGGTTAGCATTTTTGGATTTGGGCTTAGGTTAAATTAGGTGGATCTAGGTTTACTAGGGTTAGGTTTAGATATGTGACTCTCTGCTTTATACCACCACTAAAATCGACCAATTGTCTGTCGCCTTAATACCATTTCATCGTTAACGCTCAAATTCCTGCCAAGACATGAAAACGAAATAATTATTATAAATTATAATAATCGAAACAGTAACATATATAAATTAAGGGATATATTATGTAATAATTATGTGAATATCAAATACCCCCAAACCTATATTTTGCTAGTCCTCGAGCAAAACAATAAGATAAAATCTAACTCACTTTCGCAGGAATCATCGGTTGCACTTACCTTAAACGTGCAACAAGGCTTTAAACCCCTAGATTACCTCTAGTGGACGAGTTATAGTCTCGTGAGGGTTTCCAGAAATGTTACCCACAAACATTATGACTCATAAATTTCCAAAACATGGTAACTTAGTCTATTATCCTCAGAGTAAGAATTTAATTGCCAAAAAATTTTGAAAATAGCTAACAGTCTCACAATAATATATCAAAGAGTCTCACAACCATTTAATAATACCCAAAGGTTAAATAAATTTCATCAATTATTCCCAACTCAAAGTGTGTGTGTGCATGGCCTTATCAACATAACTTTTTATTTCAGAGTAAAACAATTACTAAATCTCCTTTAGAAAGTTTGTTTTGACTTCAAACCTCTCATGTCACTCACAATGAAACACTCAGAGATTTGATATTTCACTCAGTTTATATGTGAGGAAAAGAGTAAATAATGGAAAACAATCATCTCACATATAGTAATATGAAGAACGGACTTTTCAAGAATGGAATGAATATGATCTCATGGACAGGAATATCAATTACTTTTAAGAATGTTAAATCATACACCATAGTTCTTATTTATTTAATCTCCACATCTACGAAACTAACCATCTCTTAAGATCAACTAGGACTTTAATAGGTTGTAATGGGTTTTAGGTAATGGCTAACAAAGAATGGAAAAGGGTATACGAAAAATCTCTAAGAATGTATATACCCACTAACACAAGGGCTATGAAGAGTAAATCAATGTTCTAACCAACGTTACTTTTTTTTTTTTTTTTTTTTTTTTTTGACATCGCTTTTCTTTCTTTCTCTTTTTTTTTTTTTTTTTTTTTCAACTACATGTTTTTCCTCTTCTACTCAATAGAATGTTTCAACACTGATGACTCATGGTATATTTGATTTTGTTCTTTCTAATTGCCCATTTCCAACTAACATTCATCCATATACATTCTTAGATAAATTGGGTATTGATAAGGGGTTAACAAATAAAAGGCTATCAACGGCTCAAAGGGCTTCAAAAGGGAACTAATGAGTGGGTAAGTAAAAAGGCTAGAGAAGGTTTAAGAAAAACTTGCCTACATCATTTCTTAAGTTCAGGTTGGTATTATGACATCTCAACTAAATAAACTAAAAAGTTCTAGTGCAATAATTTAATTTTAATGTCATTCTCAAAGCAATTGATAAGAAAAATGAGAATAATGAGATCATCAACGACTTAATGCGAACTCAAGAAAAATTAGAGTATATTTATCTAACACTCAGAAATAAAAGAATGGCTCAAAACTTTCACTGGTTAAGTCTCCACTATTATTCTAAGGTTTTCTAGCTCATATCTCACTCATCAACTTCAAATCATGCTAATATGGCTTATAGTGCAAAAAGTAATCGAGTTGAAAAAAAAATCTCATGAAATAAATTTAACTTAAAGATAATATCAAACCATATGCTTTCCTATTGATATATAAAAGTGACAAGTGAAAGCATGAATTCCTCAAATTTAAAGGCATACTTGAAAGCACATCCTCTTCATTGGAAAGAAACTTAGATTTGAATGCATTTTCAAATCGAAAATTTTCACATATTCATACTTAACTATGTATTCAATGGAGATTGAGTAGAATACAATAGTCAATTGTGAAATACATTTCATTTCAAATGTTCAAAAAATGCAGAAAAAATCTTAAACGTCACCCCCAAACCTAAACCAAACATTGTCCTCAATGTATAAAATGATGATCATGACAAATGCAGGAAAAAGAAAATAGGAGAGTTAGAGTGATATTACCATGGGAAAATTTTACCAATTTCCAAGAAGTCGTCCATCAATGAGGCTCACAAACATAAGAATCATGGAGTTTTCATTAGAAATCGATAAAATGCAGACTCGACATCAACAAAGAAAACTAAAAAAAACAAGTTGTAAGTCAAAACTGTTATGGAGCTAACGAGTATGAATGAAACACAACTGAATAGGGTACTCGAAAATCAATCCAGACTAACAGCAAAAACACACAACTAAAGCTAGGCTGCCTCCTAGGAGCGCTTGATTTAACGTCGTCAGCCTGACATATATTCTCCCTCATGAGTAATATATCATGAAGTGACGAGGAAGAACATAGGGAACATTCACCTCAAAAGGGTGAAGGAATCGTATACCAACAACTTGAAAAGTTGAGGATCAGTCCACTCAAAAATAGCAACCACATGCGACACAAGATACACTAGCACATCCCAAAAGCTGCAAAGACACCATCTAAAATCATATAGAAATAGTAAAGAAGCTCGCATTCCTTGGAAGTTAATAGGGATCTTAAACATGAATAGGTCGCAAGTAGTGATATGCAACAAAGGATCATCCCTTACTCCTAAAATGGAACATCCTAAGTCTGGTTCCAAATCAGAAGATTGGATAATTGCCACATCAGGATGGTGAAAATTGAAATAATCTTTTACTAACAATGGATCCATATAGGTAGCATCAGTCAATATGAAAGGGATGGAAAGTGGTATGCCTATAAATATGTCGGGTGGTACAGGTTTATCGTAACAAAATGGATTACACCAAGATGATGAGTTAGACAACGCAACAGCACCCCCAAACCTAGAATTAGCACTACCTATGGCATGTAGTCTCTCATTAAATATATCTCCCGACTTCTTTGGGACAACCTGTTTTGAATTCAATGTAGATGGAATAGTAACAGGCAAAGTATCATCAGTACCTGAAAACGCATACCTGAGGGTGTCAGGTAATTGTTTAAGGTCAAGCTCAGGTGGCTCAACTGATGGGACTAGTTTTGACTCACTGAGTGGAAGAGGCTTCACTTTAGACTTCCATTGATAACTAGGATCCACAATGAGGACTGAGTCAAACAAATCATTGACTTCCCTAATGGAATCATCAGCATCAAAGTCCAAACTAGAATGAGTCAAACAAGCCTCTAAATGGTCATGTGTACCATGAAAACAGTCAAGGGGAGACTCTAAAGACTGTTCACAGTTTGATTCTATGCATGAGTCACTAGGAAGACATATGTCGAGTGGGTCTTCATGAAAATGTGGGGAAGGGAATGGGTCAGGAAGCAAAGTAGTTTCTATCACATTATCCACAAAAACATCATCTGACTCGGATTCCAATGTGTTTCCTAACTCACTTTCAGATACTGCCTCAGTAATATGATCCACAACTATCTCAAGTCTTTGAGTCGTGGCTATCAACTCAGATATGTCCTTAGAATTTTGATCAATTATACTTGCTGAGCGCTGCAAATACTGATTAATCTTTTCCTCTAAACTTGATGTGTTAGATGGAGGAACTTGGTTATGGTGTGGCATAACATGATTAGGGTATTGAGGAGCTTGAGAGAAAATATGTCCTCCTTGGTGTGAGTGATGAGCCCAAGAGAGATTTTGATTATTGGCGAAATCAGGGCTGTGATAGTTGAACTTTGAATTATAACCAGGTCGCCAATTAGCATTAAAAGAATGGATTTGCTCAGCGAAATATTCAGGATAATCATATTGCAAATCACAATCAGCTGTAGAATGACTAGGACTCGAACATGCAACACAACCCTCAAATGAAACATTACTGGGAGGTAGGGGTTGAGTCAAATTCATAAGTGCATCTAATTTCTGAGTCATCGTCATAAGAGCTGTTTCAAGCTTCGAGGTAGAAGGGGAGAAGTAATCCTTAAAATCTTTATCCTCGTTAGAAGGGGAGAGGAAGTCAGGATAATATGCGGAACCTGAGTTGTAATAATCTGAATATGGAGCATAATCAGGTGGTCGCATGGGATTAAATGCATTCCTGCGAGATGGATAATGATTAGATTTCATTTTTGTTTTGTTTTTTTTTTTTTTTTAAAAAAATTATGCAAGCCTAATCTATATACGAAGATAACCTAACTCTAAAATAAAAATGGTAAAACCTAATCAAGGCCTATATGATGCGCAAGCAAGATAAATGAAAAATGACCCTAGATAAGTACCTAGCAAATAAAACACACAGTAATCCACTTAGAAACCGCGTGCAGATGCGGTGGAAAGAAGTTACCTCCGGCGTGAACCTCTCTTGGGTTACTTGCGACGCCAGGTAGAAGTCGAGTTGACGTCGATCAGAAGCACCGTCCACCTGACGGCTCGCCAACTTCTGAGAGTGTCCACGCGATAGCAACCTGTAAACAATTCAAACCATGTGCTTTTTGTTTTTTGTTTTTTTTTTTTTGATGAAACAAAATGAGAAATAGTAGAGTTTAAAAAAATTATTACACCACACACTCGTAAAACGAGGTGAAAATAAAATTAAAAACTCTCCTCACAAAAAAAATAAAAATAATAAAAACTTTGCTTGACGTGTGCAGGATCGTTCAATTTTCTCGAGAAGCGTGTAATTTGTAATATATGCTTGCTTCCTATTAATACCTGCAAAAATAAAAATAAAAAACAAAAACAAGTATCAAAACTTCTAAGACTTAAAAGAAATAACTAAAAAAATTAAAATCAAGCCTATCCTAAAAGCAAAAGCAATCTTATATCTGACCTAATTTTTTTTTTTTTTTTTTTATTAACCTAAACTACAAACTAGTGAAAATAAACTCTTGAATTCAATTACACCATTACAGTCCCCGGCAACGGCGCCAAAAACTTGATGCAGATTTAACTAACCTAAATAAATAGGTTAATTTAACCTACTTGTAATAACTGCAAGTGCACAGTGTCTAACTACTAGACAATGGCAAGTACAGGTCGATCCCACAAGGACTGTGGTTGCAATTAAATTTCAGAGTTTATTTAAACTAATTTAAATGGGGTTACAGCAATTAAAATATCTAAATAAAAATCAAATTAAAAACAAAATAAAAAGTTTTAAAGAATATGGGAAGAGAAACCAAGGCATTGAATCCACCACAGGTTCTTTGAGATTTGTGTGATCAAAAATACTGTTTTCAAGATTTAACATGACTAACCTAAAGATTAATCTAAGTTCACAATTGATTTAAGCATAGGTATAAACCCTAGAATTGCGTGTCTTCTTACAGCACACACAATCACATGTTTATTTTAACTAATCCTAATCCCTAGCATTGTGTGTCTTCTTACGGCACACACAATCACAGATTCAGATTAATTGATTAAATCAGACTTTTGAATTTCAACAAAGGGTACTTCTAACTACCGACTAGTCTAGATAATTAATCAGGATATAATCGGTGAAAGCAATTTATTAAAAATCATAAATCAAATGTGTTTAACGTTAAGCATAAAGAAAATAATAAATTTAAATACACAAACTCTAGGAAATCCTGTGGTTTCATCGTAGCCTTGGCGAAGGGTTTAGCTATCCATGGTAGTGGTAGTCATCTCCTTGTGATGTGGTACGCCGCAACTCATCTCTGCACGAACGCGAATCCCGAGAAAAGGGCTGCTAAAGGCACTGGGGTGGCTCTTAGAGAACTCAGGGGCGTCAATAGCTGAACTGTTTGAAAAACAGTTTTCTCCCGCCAAAGTCGCGCGCTGCTGCGCCTTCGTCTCCAGCGAGACGCCGCTCTGTTCCGCGCTGTTGCGGCTTCTTCGCGAGCTCCTCGTGGTCCCTGACTTGCCCTGGTACCTGCAAAAGAGAGATAGGATGAAGAACAGAAAAGTTAACGCAAGAAAACAAAGGAGGAGGCGAAACAGAGAGCTCTGTCGCGAGCTCTGTCTCGCGGCAGTGGCGCTTCTCGCTTGGTCTGTTGGCGAGGTTGGAGCAGAGAGATAGAAGTGGGGGAGGGATAGATGAGGAGAAGAGAGGAAAACATGAAGGAGGGAGCGAAACAGGGTGGAAAACAGGGAGGTTGTGCGCGCGGTGGTGGTGGTGATGGCGGAGAAGGTGGTGCTCGGTGGTGGTGGTGATGGCTGTGTGGCGTGATGACGTGCAACAGGGTGTCACGCCCCTGTTTCAGTGGGATGAAGGAGGAGGTGGTTGTTGAAGAGGAGAACGAGGTGAGAGATGACGAGATGAGGGGTGATGGCGGGATTATCGCGCTGCCGGCTCTCCTATCGAGCGAGGATTGCCGGCAGGGTGGTGAGGTGGCTGGCAAAGAGATGAGGGGAGAGGGGCTGTGGAAGAGGAGAGAATAAGAGATCCCCCGGTTCTCTAAGATTAGGGGAGCTAAATAGGGTTCTATTATCTTGGGCTTGGGTTTTTAGGTTAGCATTTTTGGATTTGGGCTTAGGTTAAATTAGGTGGATCTAGGTTTACTAGGGTTAGGTTTAGATATGTGACTCTCTGCTTTATACCACCACTAAAATCGACCAATTGTCTGTCGCCTTAATACCATTTCATCGTTAACGCTCAAATTCCTGCCAAGACATGAAAACGAAATAATTATTATAAATTATAATAATCAAAACACTAACATATATAAATTAAGGGATATATTATGTAATAATTATGTGAATATCAAATACCCCCAAACCTATATTTTGCTAGTCCTCGAGCAAAACAATAAGATAAAATCTAACTCACTTTCGCAGGAATCATCGGTTGCACTTACCTTAAACGTGCAACAAGGCTTTAAACCCCTAGATTACCTCTAGTGGACGAGTTATAGTCTCGTGAGGGTTTCCAGAAATGTTACCCCACAAACATTATGACTCATAAATTTCCAAAACATGGTAACTTAGTCTATTATCCTCAGAGTAAGAATTTAATTGCCAAAAAAATTTGGTGCTTCCATCAATAATCCCCAGACATATGTGTTGTTGCCACATGGTCCTAACACTGATGGTGTGTCCATATTTATTTCTTGCTGCATAGCAATGCCATTTGTAGTCTTCATCCGTACACAACACTCAAAGTCTGTAAGGATCATTCTTCTTAAATCTCATCAGAAACTTCTTTCTTACTGCATATTTCCACAACCAAAACCTAACATCATCTACTGTGGTTCATTCCTTATCCTCATGGTGAGCCTCATGATCACTTTCATCACCATAAACATTCTCAATTTCAGCAACAAAACCAACATGCTCACCTGGTGGTGTCTCATCTTCAGTGTTATCGCCTGAATGGTACTCCTCTTCTACTGGAAGATCATCTAGTTCAACAAACTTAGATGGACCTCCTGGCTGGCCTTGGGCTTGTTCATGTGCTGGTTCCTCATCAGGTACTTATGGTACTACATCAGGTAGGTCTTCATCTAGCTCTTCTTCACTCAACTCATCATATAACTTCACTATTGTCTTACTTGACTTTATCCCTTGTTTGCTACTTTTTTTACTACCCTGGCCCCCTTGTTCTTTTCTTGGCACAACTACCATCTTTTCTTGGAGAATCACTAGGTTTACTCTTCCTTGGGTTTGGAACCTTCCTCCTAGTCCAAGGCCTTTTGGCCCTACATTTAAGCTTCAAATGAATTTTATTAGGAGGGGTGAGTTGTGTTACAGGAGCAGGGTCTACATCAACGATAGGTGGGGTTAAAATGAGTTCAGTGTCCATTAAACTAATCCCAGGAATGTTGTTTTAATGAACTTGTGTTGCCACTTTAACTTCAACAAACACATGCAAAACATATTTTTCATGAATGTCTGCATGTGTCCAAAATTAGAGTTCTAAATAACGCTAGGCGGTGGGCGGGCGGCGAGCAGGTGTTTAGCTCCCAGGGCCTAGACGGCATCTAGGCGGACTTAGGTTTTGTATTATAACTTTAATAATTTACAAAAGTTAAGCATAATACCTTATCAATTACATCCAATTTAACGCCAAGATACATATACAAAATTTAAAAACATGAAAAATTAACAATCATGAACAAAATTTATTAAAATTCAAATGACTGAAGTTGGTCATGATGGGTACTTTATACAAAGTTGAATTTGTTGACATATATTCAAACCTAATCTTTTATTTTTCTTTAAATTTGATGTAGGAGAATCCGAGTCAGATGATGCTGAGTTGTCAGATAGCACGTTGTTGGCGCTGAGATACCATGAGTTGGCAGATCAGCTCAAAGATAGCAGGAAATCGTGATATTTTCTTAATTGGGGCAATTTTTGGTGCATTTCGGTATTTTGGCCATAACTTTGGCTACATGTATCAGAATCCGTCATATGACCCAAATTCGGAAAGTTCTTTTTAGCGCGCGCATTTAACCCAATTAGCCATGCTCGTTGCACATCTTTTCAAGGCCAAAATCCATTGTTTCCCCTTCCAAATCCACAATTTTAGTAGTTTTTTCTATTTTATATTAATATTTCATCCATCGTTTAGGAAGTGATTCTGAACCCGATTTGGCCCAGATTTTTTGTAGATTACTTATTTTGTTACGTATTTTGTTTTAGCATGATTATTGGGATTTTTATATTTTTGGTAAAATTCTAATAATAACGAATTTTAGCTATAAAGCCCGACTTGTGGGATGATTTTAGAGATACTTTTGATTTTGATAATTTGAATTTTAACATTAGAGTATTTCTCTGTGTTTTGGGCAATTTTCTTGTGTTCTTCCCTGTGAATTATCTGTTAGAACTAGTCTGTGCGATAATCGCTATTTTGCCCGGCGTCAAAATTGCATAAATGACCTCAGTCATGTTTGGTAAAATCTACATTACTAAAATTGGTACCGGCAGATCCTTTGAGAATTCCATTAAGTAATCATCCTTTGCTACATTCAGCCATATACTAAATAAAAAACAATTAAATTTTTTATTTCCAAAAAAGATGAAAGCAAAATAAAATAAGAACACAATCAACCTTATTAAAAAAAACTCGCCCAGACCCGCATAGACGAGCCCTGACCCGCCCAGACCTAGACCCGTCCATCCATTAATCTATAGGAAACAAACAAAACATTGCAAGCAAACATGAATAGTAAACTGAAAACATAAGACAAGTACAACACATATAACATCAAAAATCCATGGACAAATGTGCATTACCATATTCAACATTATGTGAACACTGTGACTGATTCATGGAAGCACCAACCACTAGCAATACTAACCACACTAAATCATTTTCAGAAACAACATGTTCACTGATGCAAGCAACAACCACCAAATAAACAGTGGATAAACCCAAATTTGTGCAAATGAACAAAATACTAAATCATACCATTCACACCATCCATTCAAACATGCATTACATATAGAAGCACCAAAATGAAAATCCTAAAATAGCAAAGAAGACTTACAACATATCACGCCAATGAACAGAAAGAGGTTTCGCGTCCTCTTCAATGTCTGAAGGAGTGAAAGCTCGCCTCAGATTTGGTTCCTCATTGCTTGTAATCTGACCGAATAATTCAATAAAATCACTGAACGAATTGCAATCATCCCAGTGTATGCTTGAAGCAGTGCTTCCATCATCATCGCTGCTACTAATAGTGATTTTAACACCAAAAACAACATTCTTCCCCTTTTTCATTTTGGTTTTCCCCTTCTTCGTTTTGGTATTTCGCTTCTTCATTTTTGTGAGAAATCAGAGAAAATGAAAATGCAGGGAGAGAGGAGAAACGGAGAGAATGAAAACAGTGGGAGTTTTCCCTTTACTGTCCGTCTCTTCAATGGTACGAACTGATAGGGAGTAATACCTAGCCGTCCACGTGCTTGGTTCAGGTAACAAACAATTGGGATTGACATGCTACCACATCAGGTGTGATAAGCACGTGAAGGGCATTTACGTCATCCAAAATAGGCAGAATGGTGGCACGTGAGGTGTTTGAAAGTCAAGGCACGTTGACTGCTAGTCTTAGGGGGGAAATGCAATATGAATGATAACTGGGTGCAAAGCTAAATAAGGCATATATTATGGGGGGGAATGCAAATAACCCTTCCTTATTTCACTCAACCATGTTTCCTCACTTCACTCCAATACATTTCTTTATTTCACTAAACCATGTTTCCTCATTTCACTCCAACACATTTCCTTATTTCACTCGAACAAGTTTCCTTATTTCATTCAACCATGTTTTCTTATTCACTCAAACATGTTTTCTTATTTCACTCAAACAATTTTTATCTATAAAACCCCCAAACGTGGAGTTCATAAGAGGGGGTTTTTTGGCTAAGTTTTTGTTTGAGAGAGTTTATTGAGTCGTTTTTTTTCAGAGCTTTTGTCTTGAAGATATTTTTTATTGGAGTTTCTGGCTTTAGATTTTTGCTTAATACAAAAGAAAGTATAGAGAAGTGCACGTACTAATTTGTTTCCAACGTTATAATTTTCTATTGAAGTAGAAATAACTTCCCTTTTTATTCAAGCATTTCTTGTTTTCATTTAATCCATTTTTAACAATTCTTTTTCTTTTTCAACTATCTCCTTTAACATTTAGTTTACTTTCATCATTCATGGGGAGCAAATCTCCCCTTTCAAATAGAAGAGATTTATCCCCATGAAGATATAATAATAGTTAGATTATTTCATTTAGGAAGTAAGTAGAACGATGAATTATAAGAAGTACTTCGGAAAAAAAGTCTTCATTTGTTTAGTGGATAATAATTTTGATTTGAAAGAATAAAATTATTTCCATGCCTTTTAGGATTTTTCCAATGAAAAACATAACCAAAATCCAATGATATTTTAGAAATAAAACACTGGATTTTGTCAAAATTTGAGAGATATGAAAAGACTTTTACTTCTTAAATCCACAACTCAAGTCATGTAGGTTGAAAAACAATGTGATTTGAGTATTTTGGGAGAAATTGAAATTATATTCTACAATATCATTACGATGTAAAGGCTTGATTCTCATACCCTTGAAATTTTTCTATATTTCATTTTTGTTACAAGTTAATTATTTTGTTTTGAAATCATATCACCTCTCAACATTTCACCATCTATTATTGTGTAAGTCTCCCTATTTTTAAATTCTAATATAAATATTGTCCTCTAATCCCAGTGAAGTCGTGTATAACCCTACTTCCGCTATGCATTGTTGAAGTGTATTGTAGGTTGAAGGAATAAAATAAAAAGAATGAACAAATAAAGTATTTTTTTATTGATGTCGAAAATCATGTTACTGATTAGTGAAAGTATTTTTATTTTTTTTATTGATGCCAAAGATAGAATAATGTCTTTAGAAAAATGTTTATATCTCTATATTTTAATAAAAAAAATTGCAAGTTAGGAAAGTGTTACCTCCAGAAGGCTTTGTGTTTGACTATTTATAGAGGCTAAAAGGATTAACTGCTGGCTGATAAGTAAGACATGTGGCTAATGAGTAAGACATGTGGCTGATGAGTGAAACTTGTGGCAGATGAGTAAGTTATCTACTTGCAAGCGGTTGTAACTTCTTTCAGGCAGTTGTAACTTCTTTCAGGCAGTTGTAACTTCTATAGTTGGTTATAACTTCTTGTTTTTGAAATACCTCTTCTACAAGCCCATTTGCTCAGCTGAACATGGTGGTTGCCCGCGAAACACTACTCCCTGTTGAGAAAATAGTGTTATACTGAGTTTGTATTGGGCCCGGGCTTAGGCCTTCTATAATTGTAGCTCGTGGATAATCTTTAGAAAAAGTCCAAATCAGTTGGCTAAAGGTTATTTTTTGCTCCTACACCTTCTATCATACATAAGCCTCATGACAAGCATGTGATAGTCATCAATGAACTTGTAGATTGGCTTCTCGCTTCGATGAATGATCTAGTTATTGCAACTATAGCTAAAATTGTTAGTGATGTGCTTTGAGCATAGCCTAGTGTTGATGCGCTATTTTAGTAGCACACAACTTAATACCCTGCTTTGTGATTTGTAGTACAGAATAAGTAGGGATCGTTCTAGACCGGGGATTAGAGGGCTTGTTAATTACACTAATAATAATTAAAAGACAACTAACAACCTAATTAATTAAATAAAAGGGGATTGGATTTTCTAAATTAAATTATGAAAATAACTATGAAAATTAATGTAAAGATAATAAACTAAAGAGATGGCAAAGATGAGGAAATAGTTAAGGGTTTATCTCCACACACCAAACATATGCTTATAAATTAATCTTCAATAATCACTTGCTAACTCGTGAGAGACAATGCTCAAGACTAACCGTGACCGCACTGCATTAATCTTATTATTTTCCCAAGTTCGTTGAATTAAACTAAGCGTCGCTTTCAAACTATTCTTATCATGCTATCTAAACAGGAATCGCAAGTTAAATAGCAATCTAAGATCATTAAGTTTTGTGGAAAATATGAACACTGACTAGGCAATTACAAGTATGATCAGCATCTTGTTCTTGCCTAGGTTTTTACTTAACCTTACCAACGTTCCTTGGTATTTACTACTTGTGAGTACAGTATCATAACAATTAGGTGAAACTCTCCTATACTCTAGCCCCAAATCCTAGCATGCTTACTAAGTTGGCCACCTTAACAAACATAAAAGGAAAAGTTATCTATATAGCAGTTAAGCAAAACACAATCACTAATAGCAAGGAAGATTAAATTCAATTAATTATAAAGCACATGTTCGGGGCTTCGAATCCATCCCTAACTAAGAGGAGTTTAGCTAGACATATTAATTATGTTTAAACAGTAATCCATAATCAATAATAAAACTAAAATTAAGAGAAATAGATGTTTAGAGATGAAAACAAAACACTGATCCGTGGTGGTACTGAGTGGAACTCGGGTGTGAATAGCGCAAAATCGCATCCTTCACCTTCGTGATCTGTTCCTCAGCTCCCTTCATTCTGCTTCTTCGGTCTCCCTTCGTTCTGCTTCACCTCTTCCTTTCGATCTCTGCTTGTGAAACAGATTGAGAGAAATTAGGGGATGACGAGGGACTGAGATGGTGGCTGGCGAGGTGGCGATGGGTGGCGACAATCAGAGACAGATAGAAAGGATTGAGACGAGGGTTTCGGTGTGAGAATGTTCTGATGGTGACGGGGATGAGGGAGTCAGGCGAGAGAGGGATGAGGCGACTGTGGTTGTAAAGAGGAGGGGATGAACAGGGTCCTACGTGGTGGTCTGCGGCTGTAGATGAGGGCGGTGAAGATGGTTGATGATGGGTGAGGACGGTGGCTAGGGTTTGTGCGAGAATGATCAGGGAGGAAAAGGAGATGATAGAGGCAATGGATCAATGCTATTGCTCGATGGGTTGTTTTCTCCTTTTTTTCAAAGCCAGGTATGTCCCTTTTTATTCTTGTTTTTTTCTTTCTGTGGTTTCCTTGCTTGTGTGAAGTCCTTGTGCAATTAGTATTCCTAAATTGCCAATTTTCTTCTATTTTAAAGCATTGTAATTGGAAGCCTACACAAACATGAAAATAGCAATTAGTACCATAATTAACAAATAATAGCTAATAATACATATAGAAATATGGTACTAAAAATAGCATAATTATGCCCCTATCAAATTCCCCCACACTTATCTTTTGCTAGTCCTCGAGCAAATCCAAGAAACAAAAATAAAAGACTCAACTGACGCAATCTATACTTTCCAACATTTGTCTCAGAGATTTTCAACGGATCATGACATGTTAAGATTCTTTGTAAACACGAGAGTAATCCACATCATTCGAAAATTAATACACGTTCATAGTAATGATATAAAAATTTACAATTAAATCAATCCAAGTGACTGTGAAACTCAAGCGCGTGCCAAGAAGAATTAACCCAAAAATCTCACTAGATACACTCCTTTCTTTTTCACTGATTGTTTGGTAAAATAACTCTTCCTATTCTAGTTATATGTGAGTGGATTGATGTGAAAGGGAAATAAATAGCTCACATATGATATAACAAGAAAGAATGGCTTTTCTGACTAATCTCTTAGAAATTTTTTTTTTAGATATATGATCTCATGGAAGGAATGCTACTACTTGAATGCAAGAACTAGTGACACCATATGCTCATACCTCATTCGAATCTCCACATCGTGACATTGCAAGACACACTCAATCAAAAGGTCTTAATTCAGGTTGTAATGGGGCCAGGGGTCAAGGGAAGAGAAAGAACGGATATGAAATTTTCAAAGGGCTTGAAGAAATTGTGAAAACATGCAATAAGATTAGAGAAATTAGCAAAGAATCATATGGTTCAAGACATAAGTGGGAAAATGACGAGGTGGCTCATTGATAATGAAGAGCTTCAGCAATTATTTTGTATCTACTTAAAAAGAATTGAACTATCTGTATGGTACTGTAATACAGAATGGATAAAGATAAGGACTTGTATCCCTTTTGTAACTTTTTTTTTTTCAATTTTTTTTTTTTTTTTGCAACTCTTTCTTTTTGAACTGTCTACCACAAGGGTCTTCCCCACACTTGCTTTTCAACATACCTTGAACCACAATAAAGTATCTGCAAATCAAATTATGCTCCACTCGTTTTATTAGGATAGAGAATGAGGGTAATGAAATAAAAGGCTTAATAACAGGCTCAATGGAGTAACCTAAAGGAAAAATATTATGGATCGGGCTTATTTGGCAATGGTGGAAATTAGGTGCCTTTATCATGTCAAGCATGTCATGCAATTCAATATGATGTTTTGAACGAAATTAATACAAGTTCTAGTGTTTCATTCTTAATTTTGGAAGCAATCCAAGTGGCAACCAAAGCAAACAAAATTGAGATCATGCAAGGAATTATTATTGACAAAAGAAATAAAAGATGACCTAACTAAAAACTCTCAAAATCAAAGGAACAATAGGCTCAAAACTCACATATGGGTTATAATGAGTTAAATTCAACTAAGCATGCTATGAGTACCAATTACTAAGTTGATTACATGTGAATTTGCATATGATAACCATAAATAAGCATTAACCAAATAATAATATTAGATATTGAATCATGTTTAAAATCATCTTAAAGTCATGCAATTAAAACCAAATCTTCATCATTGTTTGGAAAGTATCCTAAGACTCAAAACAAATATAAATTTTTATTTTTATTTTTTTTATTTTTATTTTTATGACACTAATACCAACAAAGAAAATAAAAACCAACATTTTTTTTAAAATAATTTTGAAAAATAATTCAAAATAAAACAATGTTTTGGTCCCCCACATTTAAATCTAACATTGTCCTCAATGTTAATAGATTATAGCACATGCAATGAAAGATTTAAACGCGAAATAAAAAAACTACTAACAACAAAAGCAAAAATAACAAAAATAAATTAAAATGATAAGAAAACAAATCTGATTGGGTTGCCTCCCAAGAAGCGCTTGTCTTAACGTCTTGCAGCCTGACGGTATCTCCCAATTAATCCTCAGAATAAGTGGGAACATGGAGTGATACGTCCTCCACGTCATGCTCCACAAATGACTCATAATAGGGCTTAAGTCGATGCCCATTCACCTTAAATTCATTTCCCCCAGTTGTGACACTTTTCACCTGTATAGCACCATGGGGGAAAAACATTAGTACAATAAAAGGACCACCCACCTAGAACGTAACTTACCGGGAAAAAGTTTAAGGCGTGACTGAAAAAGTAAGACTTTCTGGCCCACCAACAAAGTCTTTCCATGGATCATGCGATCATGAAAAGCTTTAGTTTTCTCCTTATAGATCCTGGCACTCTCATATGCGTCATTCCGAATCTCTTCAAGCTCGTTCAGCTGCAATTTCCTATGAAGGCCACATCATCAATGTTCATATTGAAAGTCTTAATAGCCCAATGCGCCTTATGTTCCAGCTCAACTGGTAAATGACACGATTTCCCATATACAATCCGAAAGGGAGACATCCCTATAGGTGTCTTATATGCTGTTCGATATGCCCATAAAGCATCATCAAGTCGCATGCTCCAATCTTTGCGAGTAGGCTTTACTGTTTTTTCAAGTATTCCTTGATTTCACAATTTGAAACTTCTACTTGTCCACTTGTTTGGGGAATGATAAGGTGTTTGAAACCTTAATGTGTGACATTGGTATTTCTTTAGCAAAGCTTCAATTGTACGGTTGCAAAAATGGGAACCTCCATCATTTATAATCACTCGCGCATTCAAATTTACAAAAATGTTAGAACGAATAAATGTTGCAACAACTTTGGAATCGTCAGTACGGTGGCTTTTGCTTCACCACTTTGAAACATAATCCAAGCAAGCAATATATAAATGAAACCATTAGAAGAAGGAAATGGACCCATGAAATCAATACCCCAAACAATCGAAGATTTCCCATATTAATAATAGGATTGTTGTGCATTTGATCTCTAGGGCCAAATTTCTTGTTCTTTGACACCGGTCACAAGTTCATTGCAAAATAATCTGGCATCCTTTATAAAGTGGGCCAATAAAATCCAATTCCTAAAACCTTACGAGTCGTTCTTTGAGTTCCAAAGTGTCCCCCACAAGCATAGGAATGACAATATGTCAATATGGAATTAAATTCAGAATCGGGTACACACCTTCTAATCAGTTGATCGGTACAATGCTTCCACAGATAGGGATCATCCCATACAAACTGTTTCGCACTTTCTTGAGCTTATCCTTCTGAACTCGAGTGAAGATGTTTGGAATCTGTTTGGATACAAGGTAATTTACAATATCAGCATACCATGTTCATTTACCTCGACCAAAAAATAGTTGCTCGTCAGGAAAAGTCTCAGAATTGGCTGGGGTTCCTCATTGCGCACCAAACGGCACATATGGTCAACTACCACATTTTCACTCCCTTTTTTATCCCTGATCTCCACATCAAACTCTTGAAGAAGAAGTATCCACCGTATAAGTCTCGGTTTTGCTTATTTTTTCGTAAGCAAGTATTTTAAAGCTGCATGATCAGAGAAAATTATAACTTTAGTTCCAATTAAATAAGATCGAAATTTCTCTAAAGCAAATATAACAGCTAAAAGTTCTTTTTCAGTTGTGGAATAATTTAATTGAGCGTCATTCAAGGTTCGGGAGGCATAGTAGATGACGTGAAGACGTTTATCCTCCGTTGGCCTAAAACTGCTCCTAAGCATAATCTGATGCGTCACACATAAGTTCAAATGGAAGACTCCAATCCGGTGGTGAAATGATAGGTGTGATGTCAACAACTCCTTAAGCTTGTCAAATGTTGTCTGACAGTCATTATTGAACTCAAATGGCACATCTTTTTGTATAGTCGACATAGTGGTCCAGAAACCTTAGAAAAATCTTTGATAAATCGCCGATAGAATCATGCATGTCCAAGAAAAGAACGAACCTCTCTCACCGAAGTAGGAGGGGTAAGTAACGTACAAGATCTATTTTAGCTTATCAATCTCAATACCCTTGGCTGAAATCACATGACCTAAACCAATACTTGGTAACCATAAAGTGACATTTTTCCCAATTTAATACAAAGTTAACCTCAATGCATCGCTTCAGAATCAATGCAAGATTATCTAGACAATGGTCAAAAGAATCACCGAAAACACTAAAATCATCCATAAAAACCTCAATGATTTTTTCAATAAAGTCTGAAAATATACTTACCATACATCTCTGGAAGTAGCCGGGCATTACACAACCGAATGGCATTCTTCTATATGCGAAAGTGCCGAATGGACATGTAAATGTTGTCTTTTCTTGATCCTCTGGAGCGATGACAATCTGATTATATCCTGAATAACCATCAAGAAAACAATAAAAAGCACGACTGGCCAACCTTTCAAGCAATTGATCAATAAAGGGAAGGAAAATGATCTTTCCTGGTAGTTGCATTCAGCTTTCTATAGTCAATACAAACCCGCCACCCTGTTTGTATTCGCGTGGGAACCAACTCATTTTCCTCGTTCTTCACCACAGTTATGCCAGACTTCTTCAGCACTACTTGCACTGGTGAAACCCATTTGCTATCTTAAATAGGGTAAATCACGCCACAATCAAGGAGTTTAATGATTTCTTTCTTCACAACTTCCATCATAGGGGTTTAGCGGCGCTAGCTTCTCTAGTGGGTTTTGCACCTTCCTCAAGAAGTATACGGTGCATACAAGTGGTAGGGCTAATACCCT
>QNQO01004689.1:0-41181 GCA_003290165.1 Berberis thunbergii | reverse complement strand
CGTACGTACTCTCATCCACAAATTTTGTTATGCCCCCGCAGAGCTTTTGTTTTAGGTTGAACTGCGAGCCTTTGGACTGATGTATGTAGTACTCCCATTTCTAGTTCCATTTGAGCCATTTTCTTCCCTTTAATCGTTATGTTTGTGGCAGTCTATGTCCTTTTGTATTTCTAGTGCCACCTACAGGGATTAAGTCACACATGCTTCATGAACCCGAATGAGGACTTGGTTCCCCACATGATAAGATGGAACGACAAATGTCGTTGGGTGTCTGATCAGATGAAATTCCCCATTGTTAATAAAGAACTTGATTCCCCATATATGACGCGACACTACCAATATAATAGAGGTTGTGGTTGTTAGGAGACATTGTTCAAGTCAAGGACGGCTGGATAAAGTCCTATTCTTCATGGTTGGTAGCTGTATTTTCTCTAGTTGATTTATTCATGATTGTGTAAACACTAAGCGAGACATGTGCTAAGTGGTGTGCTATTTTTCTCCTTTTTCTGTTAGATGTAAGGCTATATAAGCTGAGAACTACTTCAATAAAACTTAGATCATTCATACCATCTGTTTGTGTTCTTTATATTTGGTATCAGAGCCAACACTAGGCCTGTAGAGAAGAAACATTTGGTAGCAGACTTTGAGTGATAAAACACAGAGATAATGAGCAACGATAAGACTCTAACGAAGATCCCTCACTTTGATGGTCATTACGATCACTGGAGTGAGCTGATGGAGAACTTGCTTAGGGCAAAAGGTTTGTGGACCTTGGTGGAGAATGGTTTTGAAGAACCAACAGCAGAGACGATGCTGACCGAGGCTCAGAAAACACAGATTAAAGACGCCAGAATGAAGGATCACCAGGTGAAGCATTATCTCTTCCAAGCTCTTGATCGCACAGTCTTCGAACAAATCTTGGACCGTCGTACAACCAAGATCATTTGGGATTCAATGAAGCATAAGTTTGGAGGGAATGCCAAGGTGAAGAAATCTTTCTTAGCTCACTGAGAAGGGAATTGGAGGTTCTAGCGATGAAGAAGGATGAAACCATCACTGAGTATTTTGCAAGGGTGATGTCAGTCTTCAACAAGATGCGGAGCAATGGTGAAGACATGCCTGACTCAAAGATTGTCGAGAAGATCCTACGAACCCTAACTGAGAGGTTCACATATATTGTGGTGTCCATCGAATAAGCAACAAATACTGACCATTTATCAATTGATGAACTACAGAGTTCGTTGGTAGTACATGAGCAGAAGTTTCGAAGGGTGAACAATGAGGATGAGGATCACATTCTGAAGGTAGAAGACCGGTTTGGAATGAGAAGTAGAGGAAGAACATCTCCTAGAGGTAGGGGACGAGGAAGAGGATGGACAACCTTCAGCAAAGCAACTGCTGAATGTTATAAGTGTCACAAGCTAGGACACTTTCAAAATGAATGTCCAATGTGGAACAAGGAAGCAAATTATGTAGAGATAGATGTGGAAGATGAGCTGTTGTTGATGGCACATGTGGAGCTACATGAAGCAAAGAGAAGTGATGCGTGGTTTATAGACTTTGGATGTTCAAACCACATGTGTGGAAGTCCAGGTATGTTTACAAGCTTGGATACAAAGTTTTCACATACTGTCAAGCTTGGAAACAATACTAGAATGAAGGTTACTGGAAAAGGAGTTGTGAAGATAGCTTTGCAAGGAGTTACCTATGTCATTGGTGATGTGTACTGCGTACCTGAGCTCAACAACAATCTGTTGAGCGTGGGGCAACTTCAGGAAAAAGGATTGGCAGTATTGTTCAAGGATGGTGTGTGCAGTGTCTATCATCCACGGAGAGGGAAAATGGCAGAGTCTATCATGAGGACAAACATGATGTTTGTTTTCTAGCCGAACCACATGTTGCGGCGGAGGAAGAAAGATGTCTACACATTAGTGCCATGGATCAGTCTACACTGTGGCACCATCGTTACGGCCATATCAGCTACAAAAATCTGCGTACCTTGCAATGCAAGGAAATGGTGGTGGGTTTGCCACAAATTGTAGCTTCGAGAGTCACCTGTGATTCATGTATAAAGGGAAAGCAGCACCGGACTCCTTTTCCCAAAAGGAGTCAATGGAGAGCAACCGAGAGACTACAACTAGTTCATGCAGACCTTTTCGGACCCATCACACCAGCATCAAACAACCAGAAGAGGTACTTATTATGTTTCATAGATGATTTCTCTTGAAAGGCATGGATTTATTTTCTAGGAGATAAGTCAGAAGCTTTCTATCATTTTAAGCATTTCAAGATACTTGTAGAAAAAGAAATTGGAATGCATAAATGCTTGAGAACAGATAGAGGAGGAGAGTTTAACTTTGCAACGTTCATTGATTTCTGTAAGCAACATGGGGTGAAGAGACAGTTGACCGCAGCTTACACCCCACAGCAAAATGGAGTGGCCGAGCACAAGAACCGTACCGTGACGAACTTGGTGCTAGCCATTCTGTCAGCGAAGAACGTACCTAAGTCCTTTTGGCCAGATGTTGTTCAGTGGATAACTCATGTCTTGAATCGATCGCCTACCTTAGCTATGAAGGATATGACCCCGGAGGAAGCATGGAGTGGTGAAAAGCCATCAGTGGAGCATTTTCGAGTGTTTGGTTGTGTGGGATATGTTCACATACTAGATGCAAAGAGAACGAAACTTGATGATAAAGTGTGAGCTGTGTACTACTTGGGGTTAGTACTGAATCTAAAGGGTACAGAATGCTTGATCCAGTTTCCAAAAAGATCATTGTGAGTCGTGATGTAGTCTTTGATGAACATGATGCGTGGGATTGGGATCCAAGCTATGAAGTAGAGCAATTGATGGAGTTAGAATGGGGAGATGACATTGAAGGAAATGCTGATGAAGAAGAAGAAGCAATGGGGAGTACAAATGAAGAAGAAGAAGCAGTTGGAGCTGAGAATGACTCTACAGCTGCTGTAGAAGATTCGATAGCAAGGGAGGGAAGAGATCGACATCCTTTAGTGTGGATGAAAGACTACACATCTGGTGAATACTTGTCAGAAGAAGATGAAGGGAATACTTGTCAGAAGAAGATGAAGCAAACATGGCACTTATGGTGTCATCTGATCCTACAAGCTATGAGGAGGCAATTACAAGCTCACAATGGAGGCTGGCCATGGATGAAGAGATCAGGTCCATTGAAAGAAATCAAACTTGGCAGCTAGTGACACTACCTAATGGAGCAAAGAGAATAGGAGTGAAATGGGTATACAAAACCAAGCTAAATGAGCTTGGTGAAGTCAACAAATACAAAGCAAGACTGGTGGTGAAAGGCTACTCTTAGCAACATGGAAGTGACTATACAGAGGTATATGCACCTGTGGCTAGGATGGATACAGTACGGATGATCATTGCTTTTGCTGCTCAAAGAGGTTGGACACTTTATCAATTAGATGTCAAGTATGCGTTCTTATATGAGGACTTGAAGGAAGATGTTTTTGTGGAGCAACCAAAGGGATATGAGAAGAAAGGAAGTGAGCAGATGGTGTACAAGCTACAAAAGGCTCTTTACGGACTAAAACAAGCACCTCGAGCTTGGTTTAGTCGGATAGTCTTATTTCATCAAGAAGGGGTTCGAAAGGAGTCCAAGTGAGCCCACACTATTTGTTAAGAGAAAGGGAGGTAAGATTCTTATTGTGAGCATTTATGTTGATGATTTGTTGTTCACTAGTAATGATGAAGAGATGTTGTGCGAGTTCAAATTTATCATGAAAAATGAGTTTGACATGACAAATTTGGGAAAGACGAGATTCTTTCTCGGAATTGAAGTGTTACAAAGGTCTGATGGTGTTCTTATATGCCAAAGAAAGTATGCAGCTGAGGTTCTAAGTCGTTTTGGTATGGAGGAGAGCAATTCTGTTTGTAATCCTATTGTTCCAGGACAAAAGATTGATAGAGATGAAAGTGGAATCATGGCGGATGCAACTCAGTTCAAGCAAGTGGTAGGGAGTCTGATGTACCTCACAGCTACTCGACCTGACCTTATGTTCATTGTAAGCCTCATTAGCCGTTTCATGGCAAGTCCTACACAGCTACATTTTGCAGCAGCAAAGAGAGTCCTGAGGTATTTAAAAGGGACTATGGACTATGGCGTGTTTTACAAGAAGGGAGGAGCTAGTGACTTGGTGGCATTCACAGACAGTGATTATGCTGGGGATGTGGAGGATAGTAAGAGTACTTCATGCTACATGTTTTTGATGTGTGGAGGAGCAATAGCTTGGTCATCAAGAAAGCAACCCATTCACTCTATCAACCACCGAGGTTGAGTTTGTCGCAGCTGCTGCTTGTGCGTGCCAAGCTATTTGGATGAGAAGGGTTCTGAAAGAAATTGGTCATTTGCAGGCAGATGGTACTGTGATAATGTGTGACAACACTTCAACTATAAAATTGTCTAAAAATCCAGTTTTACATAGTCGTTCCAAGCACATACGAGTAAGGTTTCATTTTCTTAGGGATCTTACTAAAGGAGTTGTTGAGTTATCATACTGTGGCACTCGAGACCAGTTTGCAGATTTGATGACTAAGCCTCTCAAGTTAAAAGCATTTCAAAGGCTCCACAAGGAACTGGGTGTGTGTGCTGTTTCAGATTTGAACTAATTGCTTGCCCAAGGCAATGAGTTCAAGGGAGGGATTGTTAGGAGACGTTGTTCAAGTCAAGGATTTGGATAAAGTCCTATTCTTCAGGGTTGTTAGCTGTATTTTCTCTAGTTGATTCATTCATGATTGTGTAAACCACTAAGCGAGACCTGTGCTAAGTGGACTGCTATTTTTCTCCTTTTTCTGTTAGATGTAAGGCTATATAAGCTGAGAACTACTTCAATAAAACTTAGATCATTCATACCATCTGTTTGTGTTCTTTACAGTGGTATCAAATATAATTCTTCGACTTGAATGAGAACCTTGGTTCCAGAAAGTAGCAGCGAAACAATGACTTGATGAATAAGAAGGTTGGAATAGGTAGATACCATAGAAGAAGAAAGGTGCTTGAGAAGAGAAAGGAATTTTTTTTTTTAATGAAAGCAACTACATCAACTAAGAATTTCTTTCGTCATTGTTTCTATTTCTGCAAATACCAGGGAAGCAATGGAGAAACTACACGTTCTATTTCTTTTTCCACTATGCGTGACAATGTTCTTTGTATATCCATCTTTTAGTACTTTTGGGGGTTTGTTGTTCCATTGAGATCTAAAATTTTGCTTTCTTCTCATAATGATATACTAGAATTTTACTGTTTATCTCAACCAGACATTGTTTTTTGAGATGACTGAGATAAATGATATGCATAGGGATATGCACTTGAAATTAATTGACACATGTCCTATGAGGTATTCCTTTTTTTACTCGGCATAGTTTCTTGTTTATTCTGATAAAATGTTCACTGATACTTACAATTCAGATCGTCGGGAATTACTTGGAATTAGAATACCAAATTGGAAACGTGATCACGGGTTTGGACGAGAACACTATAAATGAGCTTCTTAAGCAGAAAATATCACTACAAAATATGGAGTTGGTACGAAAGGAGTTTTTTACTATTTGGATTTGATTATGATGTTCACGTTTAATTGTTACTTTTGAGTTTTGACTAATATTTTGTCCACCAATCTCAGGTAAAACTTTTTTTTAACTCACCATTCTTTACATTGCCGGTCCCAAGCCCGAATAAAGGAGGAGGAGAGAAGGTAGTCTAGGCTTCACCATTGCTTGGGTAAATCCCTTTTTTTTTGTTATATCCATCTGAGTGTAGATGTTATTTTTCATTTGATCATAGTATTTTGCAGTTTTCAAGCGTATCAGTTAAAACACTTGCATTTCTTTGTTTCTAAACTTCTTACGAAGGTGATGTTCATAGCAATCTTCAAATTCTAGAAAGCAATTGTTGTAAACTACAGTAGAGGCATTCTAACTGATGAAATAGCTTTAGTGGAGCTCTTGAAAGAGAACCCCATGTTCCGGGTTCGCCCTTGATGTCTTCGAAGTACTTTATTCTTTTTTTTTTAGAATGAGATTATCAAATTGATTTAGATTATTGGAGTTTTGATTCCAAGTATAGCTTTACTTAGTTGGATTATTGGAGCTTTGATTCCAAGTATAGTTTTGAAACTTTGTGTTGGGAGTTCGTTTAAAGAATGGGAACGACTACCTCGCACCACCAATTCCTCTCTCTCGCCAATCTATTCTCCTACACCACCTACTTACTTTCTCACACAACCTATATAAACCAAAATCCATCATTTTCAACCTTTTATCTCCCTCTCTCCATTCAAACCGAGAATTCCTCCCTCTCCCACAACAGTTCCCCCTTTCCCACATTCAAATTCCTTCCAAATCTCTCTCCCACACTAAAATCCCTTGCAGATTTCTTCATCTCCCTTGAAAATCTCTCAAAAACCCTTTCAAAATTGAAACCCCTAAACTCTCCAAAACCTAAAAGCTGAAAAACAGTTTGTTTGGTTTGTAAATCTCTTGCAAAACGATTCTCTCTTGCACTCAAACTCTTCGGTAAGTGAGTTTTTTTTGGATTTAAGATTTTTGTTTGGATTGTATGTGAAGCATCCATTGTTTGGTTTTGTGTATTTGTTTCCATATTTAAAGTAAAATTATTTATGTTTTTTCTGCAATAATGTTGAGGTATATAATGTTGGTATTTTCTAGGGCTCCAAATTGGTATTTTTCTTATTAGAATGTAGAGAAATGAGATATATATTGTTGTTTACATCCAAATTGGCTATAGTATTGCTTTAAAATTAATAGAATATTGTACAAAAAAATTGTCTTAAAGTATTTGTCTCCTTTTACTTAAAAGTTTATCATGTTTTTTGTTGGTGGGGATGATGGAGGTGATAGAGGTAGAAGACGGCCCATGACAGTGTCTGCTCGAAAACAGGTAGCAGAAAAGGGCAAAGAAGTGGTAGAAGAACGAAAAATATTAAGAAATGAACAAAATATGGACAAAGAACTAAGGACGAAGATGAGAGAGGAGCAAATGGGGATTCAAATAAATAATCAAGAAGCATACAGACGAGTAGTTGTATCGCAAAGTCAAGCCCAATCACAAGGGCAAGGAGGTTCGAGTGGTGCGGGTGTTGGACATCAAGATGAGGAGTTGGAGGAGGAACCAGGGGATGAGAAGGAAGCAGGGGAGAAGGGTAACGAAAAAAAAGAATCCAGACACGATTCTTATCCCGGTGGTCCGCGGATAGGTCCACATTAGTCGATTACCATGGTCATATTTGTCATGCCATTTGGGATGGTGAGCCAGTAAGTCAATATTTTTAGTTGGTTAAATTATATAAGCGCGTTATTTATATATATTTGGACATTAAATTACTTAATGTTTATGTTTCTTTTATTTAGGAACGAGACACATAGCAGTGTCGGCATCAATATAGGAATTTCATCGATTGAGATTTGAAAAAAAACGAGGGATGTAAAGAGAATGGCTTACAATAGTTGTTTGTATCCCTTGGTTAAATATCATAGGGTATGTCATGATAATTTGACAATTTGTGCCTTTGCGGAACCTGAGACCAACACTTTCACCTACCTTTTGGAAAAATGACCTTCACCCTGGACGATGTCTACCGTATAACTCATTTGCTGATTCTTGGTAAATCGTTTAGAACGACGACTGCAGTCACGGTAGATGAATGTGTTGCATTATTGGTGGATGATTTGGGAATTGAAAGTAAAGAAGCAAAGGCCCATGTCAAAAAGCATGGCAAATCTGTGGAAATGAGGTTTATTCAGGGCCACTGTTGTACACAAGCCACAAACGTTGATTCTTTTGAAAGGAAACAACAAGTGTTGGGGGTTACTTATTGTTTCTTCTAGGTATGACTCTATTTGCCGATAAAAAAGTGGAACAATGGTTCATATTGAATATTTGAAGATGTTGATGGAGGTGGCTGATGTTAACAAGTATGCATGAGGCGTAGCAGGTTTGACACTCTTGTTTTTATCAGTTGGGCGATGTTAGCTGAGAGGGAATGAGGCCAAATTGCTGGATATTTGCCTTTTTTGGAGGTATATTTCGAAAACAAAAAAAATTTGTTACCCTCATAATATATAATAATTTCATAATCTTTGTTTATGTTGTTTTCTTTCATAGGCATAGATATATGACCACTTTAGACTATGGGGTAATGCAAAACAGTGATGGGATGCTAGACTCTCCACCATATCTAAGTGGGAACTTCCACGAATTTTAGGGGTTTGGACGAACAAATCATCACTCTTAGGGAGCTTCTCGATGACTTGTCTCCTGAAGAGGTAAAAATGCATCTTTAAGTTAAATAATATTTTTGTATGTATCATATATTAATAACCCAATTATTATAATCCGCAGGTACTTTGGGACTGATGAGGATTTAACTAACCTAAATTAATGGGTTAATTTAACCCACTTGTAATAACCGCAAGTGCACGGTGCCTAACTGGTAGACAACGACAAGTACGGGTCGATCCCACGAAGAAGGTGGATGCAATTGAATTTAGAATTTAATTAAACTAATTTATAGGAAATGGGGGGGTTACAACATTTTTAAATCTAAACTAAAAATAAATAAAAATAAGAAAAATAAAAGATAGATGAAATGGATTTTTGTGGGCTTGGACTCACCAATGAATTAGCAAAATTATTTAAATCTAAATTACTGAATTTAAAAACGAGAAGCGTTAGGGATGAGAATCCCTTGCTTACACCGAATATGTGATCGTTAAAATCCAATTAATCTTATACCATGTTTCTATCAAACATTAACAAATTATTTCAAGCAAATACGCTCTTACAAAGTATTAAATGTCTTTTTAGGGCACACTTAATCAAAGTTTAAGCTTAATATTTTTAGCACATGCTTTGAAATATTGATAAAGGGTAATTCTAACTACCAAACATATCAAGTTTAATTTCTCGAACATGCAAGGTGAAAGCAAATTATCAAAAATTCAGAAATAACTTGTAATTAACAATTAAGCACACAATTCAGTAAAATAAATCAAAATAACTTATACAACCCATTTAGTTTATCACAAGCTCGAGTGGTGGCACTCAGCAGATCAGCAGGTGGTTGTGCACGAATCCCGAGGAAATGGTCCAAAACGCTCTGTGGTGGTACAGAGCAAAACGGGGGTGAAAATAGCCAAAAACAGAATTGACTAAATTCTCCCCGCCGCTACAGTGCTGCTACAGTAGCACGAGGTCGTCTTCTCCAGCGCGACAGCGGCTCTCGCGGCCTCGTTCTCGCTCCTCGCGGCCTCCCTCGTCCTCAAATCGATCCTAGAACCTGCAAAGACGAGCAAACAGTGAAAATAAACCAAGAAAACAGCAACAAAAACCGAAGAGAAATCGGGAAGATTCCCTGTTTTCGCTCCCTGTTTCAGTCGGTTGCGAGCTCTGTCGCGAGGTGGTGGTTGCGGTGCTTGGTCGGTCGTGACGGTGGTCGTGAGAGGAGGAACTCGAGACGAAGAGAGGTCGAGAGAGGGAAGCAAGCTCTGTCGCGGAACAGAGTCGCGGTGCGGCTCTGTTTCGCGGCGAGGTTGGTGGCTTGTCGGAATTTCTGGCCTGTTGTGGTGGTGGGACTCGTGCGGAGGTGGTGGCGGTTGTGTGGACAGGGGAGAGGAGCAGAGAGTGGTGGTGGAGTGAAAATTGGACGTGAAACAGGGTTGTCACGCCCCTGTTTCACGGTGGTGACGGTGGCGGTTGCGGAGCTCGGTGGTGGCGATGGCGAGGTGACTGTGTGCTGAGTGAGTGGAGTGAGTGAGAGATGGATGAGTGGTGAGGGTGATTGTGAATCACCTTTCGAGAGAGAGTCCCATTTGAGGAAATCTCCATTGAGGAAGAGGTTTTGATTTCTAATTCTCCTCTTTTCCCTTCTCTTCCTCCTCTCCCCATTCTTACCTATCCTCCTCTATTATAAAGAATAATCAAGATGAATAGGGATGGAATGAGGGAATGATTCAACAATGAGGGTAGGAGAAGGATTAGGTTTGGGTTTGGTTTTAGGGTATGAATTAGGTTTCGGGTTTAGGGTATGAATTAGGTTTAGGTTTAGGTTTTGTGATTGCTTTATACCACCATTAGAATCGACTAATTGTCGTTCTTTAACTTGCCGCTTTAATCTGATTTCATCGTTTACGCTCAAATTCCTACAAAGATATGAAAACGAAATAATTACTATAAATATAATAATCGAAACACTAACATGTATAAATTAAGGGGTATATTATGTAATAATTATGTGACTATCAAATACCCCCAAACCTATATTTTGCTAGTCCTCGAGCAAAACAATAAAAAGAAAATTCTAACTCACTTTCGCAGGAATCATCGGTTGCACTTACCTTAAATGTGCAACAAGGCTTTAAACCCCCAGATTACCTCTAGTGGACGAGTTATAGTCTCGTGAGGGTTTCCAGAAATGTTACCCACAAACATTACCGACTCAATAAAACTTGGTCAAACAGTGTTCATTTTAATACTTCAAAAAAATGCAAGAAACCAACAGTGTCATTTTAGTGTATCAACAAATTTCCAAATAATTTAATATTCTCCGCAAGTTAGAGAAAAATTCACAATCATCATCAACTTAATGTGTGTGTGGATAGCACTATCAACATAACTTTTCATTTCAGAGTAAAACAATGACTAAATCTCCTGTAGAAAGTTTGTTTTGACTTCAAACCTCTCATGTCACTCACAATAAAACACTCAGAGATTTGGCATTTCACTCAGTTTATATGTGAGGAAAAGAGTAAATAATGGAAAACAATCATCTCACATATAGTAATATGAAGAACAGACTTTTCAAGAATGGAATGAACATGATCTCATGGACAGGAATATCAATTACTTTTGGGAATGTTGAATCAAACACCATAGGTCTTGGTTATTAAATCTCCACATCTACGAAACCAACCTTTACCTAAGATCAACTAGGACTTTGTTGGGTTGTAATGGGGGCTTGGTTAATAGTTAATAAGGAATGTCAAAGGATTCTAACAAAATTTCTAGGAATGTATACACCCATTATACGTACAATTAGGGCTGTCAAGAATAAATCAATGTTGCGCACCATCAATTTTTTCTTCATTCTCACATCTTTATCCTCATTCACATTCTTCTTCTGCTTTCTTTTCTTTCTTTCTTCTTTCTTTTTGTTTCTTTCTTTCTTTCTTTTTCTTTCTTTCATAGAGGATTTATGAAATATCTCATATTTTGCTCTTTCATGCCCTTTTTACACCAAGTATATTCATCCGTACACATTCCCAGAAAAATTGGGTAAAGGTTAATGGGTTAACAAATAAAAGGTCAATCTATGGCTCAAAAGGCTACAAAAAGTTAATGTTATGGGTAAGTTAAAAGGCTAGTCAAAAGGCTACAAAAAGTTAATGTTAAGTTAAAAGGCTAGTTAATGGTCTAAAGAAAAAAAATGCCTAGATCATTTCCTAAGTTCGGGTCAGTATTATGACATCTCAATTGAATAAGCCAAGAAGTTCTAGTCTAAAAATTCAATTTTTATGTCATTTCCAAAGCAATTGATCAAAAGAATGAAAATAATGAGATCATCAACGAGATAATGTAGACTCAAGAAAAATCAGAGTTTATGTATAACCCTCAGAAAAATAGAAAGGCTCAAAGCTTTCAGGGTTAAGTCTCCACTATTATTCTAAGGTTTTCTAGTATATATTTCACTCATCAACTTCAAGTTATGCTAACATGGCTCATGGTGCAAAGATAATCGAGTTGAAAAATCTTATGAACTAGATCTAACTTAAGGATCTTAATAAACTTTCAGTCTTTTATCAATATACCAATATGTCAAGTTGGCTTGCATTTTCTTGAGCATAAAACATTTAAAGTCCATTTTCATACTCGTAAAAGACCAAGTTTTCTTGACAGAAAAGCTTTTTTTTTTCAAGAAAAGAAAAGAATACTACGAAAAAATGAAAAATTCACCTTTTCAAATACTACGAAAAATGAAAAATTCACCGACTCATGAATCCTACCCCCAAACCTAATCCAAACATTGTCCTCAATGTTTAACAAAATAATCTTACAAATGAATGAAATAAGTACAGGAGAGGAGGTTAGAACAGTATTACCGCGGTGAAGATTTTACCAATTTCCAAGAAGTCATCCATCAATGAGGCTCACAAACATAAGAATCATGGAGTTTTCATTAGAAATCGATAAAATGCAGACTCGACACTAACAAAGAAAACTAAAAAGAAAGCTAGTTGTAAGTCAAAACTGTTACGGAGCTAACGAGTAAGAGTGAAACACAACTAAATAGGGTACTCGAAAATCAATCTAGACTAACAGCAGAGACACACAACTAAAGCTAGGCTGCCTCCTAGGAGCGCTTGGTTTATCGTCATCAGCCCGACAAATATTCTTCCTAAAAAATGGTGTAGCGAAAGGTGTAGAGAAAGAATATGACAAATACTTAGTCCATAGTCGTATATCAACAACCTGAACAGTTGAGGATCAGTCCACCAAAATATAGCAATCACATGGGGCACCAAATACACTAGGACATTCCAAAAGTGACCAGTAGTCATACACAACAGATGAGCCTTGCGTGCTCCAAAAAATGAACATCCTATGTCTGGTTCCAAATCAGAAGATTGGATCATTTTCACATCAGGATGGTGAAAACTGAAATCCTCACTACAGCACAAGGGATCAGTGAAAGTAGCCTTAATAAATGGGAATGTGATGCAAGTAGATGAGACGATGGATATATCAGGTGGTACAGGCTCATCACATGAATCACATAGAGATGTTGGTCTAGACAACTCATCACCTGAAAATGCATACTTGAGGGTGTTAGGTAATTGTTTAAGGTCAAGCTCAGGTGGCTTAACTGATGGGACTAGGTTTGACTCATTGAGTGGAAGAGACTTCACTTTAGACTGCCATTTATAACTAGGATCCACAATGGGGACTGAGTCAAGCAAATCATTGACTTCCCTAATGGAATCATCAACATCAAAGTCTAAATTAAATTGAGTCAAACAAGCCTCTAAACAGTCAAGGGGAGACTCTAAAGAATGTTCATAGTTTGATTCGATGCATGAGTCACTAGGGAGGCATGAGTCAACATGGGAAGGAGATGTCTGTAGTGTCCCAGAATCGACAGGTTCATCAATAAATGAGTCACTAGGGAATTTTTCTGACTCTATCTCAGGAAGTGACTCAACTATCTGACTCACAGTCATCTCAAGTTTCCGGATAGCTTGAGAGTTTTGTTGAAAAATAGTTGTCAATTCTGTGATATCATGAGAATTTTGCACAAGTATTTCTCATGTTCGATCTATAAAAATTTTCATGATATCCTCTAACTCATTATCAGGAATGAAAGCTTGAGGAGTCTGAGGAGTGTCTAGAGGGCCTTCATGGTACGACATGACCCATGAGAAGTCAGAATGATAAGCTATGACCTGGGTAATAATCTAAATATGGATCCATACTCAGGTCGTCGCATGTCATAAAAATGAATTGACTTGCTCGAAAAAATACGCTGGATAATCCCTTGTGTTCATTTTTTAAATGAGTGTAAAAGAACCAAATAAAATAAAAATAAGAATAATTAAATATTTTTTTTAATTTTTAATTTTTAATTTTTTATTATATTTTTAAGTTGTTTTTTGAATTTTATGATTTTTTTTAATTAGTAAAAATAAATCTTAAATTCAATTACAACCGCAATTCCCGGCAACGGCGCCAAAAACTTGATGAGGATTAACTAACCTAATTAATGGGTTAATTTAACCCACTTGTAATAACCGCAAGTGCACGGTGCTAACTGGTAGACAACGGCAAGTACAGGTCGATCCCACGAAGAAGGTGGATGCAATTGAATTTAGAATTTAATTAAACTAATTTATAGGAAATGGGGAAATGGGTTACAACATTTTAAATCTAAACTAAAAATAAATAAAAAATAAGAAAAATAAAAGATAGATGAATGGATTTTGTGGGCTTGGACTCACCAATGAATTAGCAAATTATTAAATCTAAATTACTGAATTTAAAAACAGAAGCGTAGGGATGAGAATCCCGCTTACACGAATATGTGATCGTTAAAATCCAATTAATCTTATACCATGTTTCTATCAAACATTAACAAATATTTAAGCAAATACGCTCTACAAATATTAAATGTTTTTTAGGGCACACTTAATAAGTTTAAGCTTAATATTTTGCGCATGCTTTGAAAATATTGATAAAGGTAATTCTAACTACCAAACATATCAAGTTTAATTTCTCGAACATGCAAGGTGAAAGCAAATTATCAAAAATTCAGAATAACTTGTAATTAACAATTAAGCCACAATTCAGTAAAATATCAAAATAACTTAATACAACCCATTTAGTTTATCAAAGCTCGAGGTGTGGCACTCAGCAGATCAACAGGTGGTGTGCACGAATCCCGAGGAAATGGTCCCAAAATGCTCTGTGGTGGTACAGAGCAAAACAGGGGGTGAAAATAGCCAAAAAACAGATTTTGACTCATTCTCCCGCCCTGCTACAGTACTGCTACAGTACCCGCAGAGGTCGTCTTCTCCAGCGCGACAGCGGCTCTCGCGGCCTCGTTCTCGCTCCTCGCGGCCTCCCTCGTCCTCAAATCGATCCTAGAGACCTGCAAAGACGAGCAAACAGTGAAAATAAACCAAGAAAACAGCAACAAAAACCGAAGAGAAATCGGAAGAGATTCTCTGTTTCGCTCCCTGTTTCAGTCGGTTGCGAGCTCTGTCACGAGGTGGTGGTTGCGGTGCTTGGTCTGGTCGTGACGGTAGTCGCGAGAGAGGAGTCAGAAGAACTCGAGACAAAGAGAGGTCGAGAAATGATGGGAAACAGGGTCTGCGAGGCGGAACAGAGTCGCGGTGCGGCTCTGTTTCGCGCGTGGTTGCGGTGGTTCTGTCGCGGCTAGTTGTGGTCTTTTGGTGGTGGGACTCGTGCGGAGGTGGTGGCGGTTGTGTGGACAGGGAGAGGAGCAGAGAGTGTGGTGGAGTGAAAATTGGACGTGAAACAGGGTTGGCACGCCCCTGTTTCACGGTGGTGAGGTGGCGGTTGCGAGCTCGGTGGTGGCGATGGCGAGGTGACTGTGTGCTGAGTGAGTGGAGTGAGTGAGAGATGATGAGTGGTGAGGGTGATTGTGATCACCTTCGAGAGAGGAGCTCCTTTGAGGAAATCTCCATTGAGGAAGAGGTTTTGATTTCTAATTCTCCTCTTTTCCCTTCTCTCCTCCTCTCCCCATTCTACCCTATCCTCCTCTATTTATAAAGAATAATCAAGATGAATAGGGATGGAATGGGGAATGATTCAACAATGAGGGTAGGAAAGGATTAGGTTTGGTTTGGGTTTAGGGTATGAATTAGGTTCGGGTTTAGGTATGAATTAGGTTTAGGTTTAGGTTGTGATTGCTTTATACCACCATTAGAATCGACTAATTGTCGTTCTTTAACTGCCGCTTTAATCTGATTTCATCGTTTACGCTCAAATTCCTACAAAGATATGAAAACGAAATAATTACTATAAAATATAATAATCGAAACACTAACATGTATAAATTAAGGGTATATATGTAATAATTATGTGACTATCAGGGACCCTTATGTGGAGTCCAAGAGAAACACTCCCTTCGTGACATCACATGTTCACGAGATGTTTGTTGTGCCTCGTTATAGAAGTACCCTATCACCTCGATAGAGTTATGAGACAAATAGAAAATGTACAATTCATCCCAGTCCATCCAATCCAAGCCAAAAGAAAGAATAGAGTTCGATCCGGCAAACACTATTTCATCTAGTATGAGGTGTTGGCTTCGTTGCTCGAAGGTGGCAGTAAGTCTCATGCCACCAGTAGTATACTTCAGTACATATTGATTTTCTTCTCCTTCCCTATTTGTTAAAAGGGCAGCTGCTTCAATAAAACTGAGAAAGTAACTCCATGCACATTCAACTTACTTCAGTAGCAATTTGTTTTTCTTCTCATTCTCCCTATGATGCCACTCATAATAGGGGTAAAATCACATAGCTCAAATTTTTGATTATATGTGTTTTTTTCTAACTATGCCCTCCAATCATTCATAAAGTTTCTATAAATTTCGCTTAGTTGCATAATCATCACTCCGCCCCTTCAATAAAATTATGGCTCTGTCATCGGCTGCTCTTCAACTTCCCAGTGTTCCTGGAGCAAAGAGTGAAACCAAACGGAGAAGTGAGAATGCAAGTTGGAGGGAGAAAAGGAAATAGAATGAAATCGGAACCTTGTGTGGTTCGATTGGAAATATATAGAGAGAAGTGCAATAGCAGTTATCTGTATCCTTCATTATTGCAAACATTGTCGTGACCTGCATTAGGACAACTCAAACGAGTCAAGATAATTGAAAAAGATAGAACTTAAGAAAAGATAAATCTAAAATAAAATAAAACAAAAACTACCACTCCTGTTTTAAGAAAATCTTAGTGCAAATACTGCTCAACGTTATCATTGTATAATCATATTACAACACATCGTAAAAAAGGGCCCTACCTCTTCTTGTTCAGGAGTCAAATCAACAGGTGCCCATTGTAAAACATCTTTACTCCATGAGGCTTGTATGGAGGAAGGAAAATTACACCGTTCTGCTCTAAGGTAGTCCACTTTGCCCATCATCAGAGCTAGGCAAACTCTTTTGGACTTTTAATAAATAGATTTTTTGACAATCTTCTTGGACTTCTTGTTTGTGTTTCTGATTAAAGAAGTGACATTCATGTTGTGTCTTGGGCGATTGTGATTATTTAGTGGATGTACCTTTCATTCTTTGGGCAATAAGAACGTCGTCATCATCTTTCTTTGCTTCTGCTTTGACGACTACTTGTTTAGCTTTGGTTTATCAGATGCTTCTAAAGGTTTTAGTTTCTTTACTGTTGATGAACAAAAGTATTTATTCACATCACTTGAAGGACTCTTGTTCAAAACTTTGGATGATTTGAGCTGCTCAGACATGTTAGATTAAACCATTTGTTCACCTTTTGAAGCTAATGGTTTCTCCTCATCAGTCTCATGAGGTTCTTGACAGACGACCCCCACTATAAATAATATGACTTTGATGACAACGGAATCATCTTCTGAATCTTCAAAGATTGCTTAGTGTGGCTTTGGAGTCACTTGAGAGGTGTTCCAATCAGCATCGCTATACCCTTCAAGCACAGCAGGAAACTTCTGATAATGTAATCCGAGGTTCTTAGTCCTTTTTAGGTACCTCATGACCCTTTCAATTGCATGCCAATGCTATATACTAGATTACTGGTAAATCTATATATAATCCCACGGCATAAGCTATGTCGGGTCTAGTGCAATCGGTAGCATATCTAAGACTACCAATGATGCTCGCAACTCAGATTCTCTAACACCGTTACCGGTGTTCTTGAATAACTTTACACTAGGATCATAAGGAGTACATCTAGGTTTACAATCAAAGTAATATATTATTTAGGATCTTTTCTATATAGTGTGATTGATCCAAAGAAATTCCTTTTCAGACCTAGTAACTTGATACCAAGGATTACACTTGCTTCTCCAAGGTCTTTCATATCAAAGTTCGCACACAATAAAGCTTTCACTTTATTCACGGTAGGATATTAAACCAAAGATAATCAAGTCATCCACATATAGACATATAATAGTGCAACTGCCATTTCAGCTTATAGTAAATGCATTGTCACTTTCGTTCATTTTAAAGTCATGTGCGATAACAAGATTATCAAATTTTTCATGCCATTGTTTTGGAGCTTGTTTCAAACCGTAAAGTGATTTATCAAGTTTGCAAACTTATGTTCTTGCCCTGGAATAACAAAACCTTCAGGTTGGTCCATGTAAATTCTTCTTCCAAATCACCATTAAGAAAAGTAGTTTTAACGTCCATTTGGTGCAATACTAGATTAAGTACTGCAACAAGAAAATTAACACTCGAATAGATGTAACCCTGGTAACAAGAGAATATGTGTCAAAGAAGTCATCATTTTCTCTCTGTCTATACCTTTGGCTACAAGACGAGCCTTAAACTTTTCAACATTACCATCGGTTTCAATTTTTCTTAAATACCCATTTACATCCTATTGTCTTGCAACCTGGTGGCAAATCAACTAAATGTCAGGTTCTATTAAACTCAAAAGAGTACATTTCATCATCAATAGCCTCTTCCCAAAAATTGGCATCTATAGAGGATAAGGCTTCTTGAAAACTAAGGGGACCCTCCTCGACTGAAAATACATAGTAATCGAGGCCAAAGTTTCTAGAAGTTCGTTTCCGTTTACTTCTCCTAGGCTCAGATTCTGTGGCTTTATCAGTTTCATTCATCTGATCAAAGGCACGTTATTTGATAATGTACCCCACTATTCCTCGAATAAAAGGAAATTTATCTTCATAGAAATCAACGTCGTTTGATTCTATAATAACGTGATCTTTAAGATTATAGAATCTATAAGCTTTGTTGTTCATGTGTATTCTTGAATACACATTCATATGCCCTACTGGCAAGCTTATTCCTTTTCGGATCAGGAATTCTAGCATAAGCTAAACAACCCCAAGTTTTTCAAATATGACAAGTTTGGTTGTCTATTTTCAAAATCTATAAGGAGAGGTTTGCTACTAACTCAGTGCGATGCAGCACCGGAGTTAAGTAGAATGGCAACTACTAACTCAGTAAGAGTTCTATTTTTTCTTTCAGCTTTGCCATTCATCTCAGGAGAACACGGTGCAGTTTTTTCAATGAATAATTCCTTGAGAATTATAAAATTCTATGAAGTACTGCTATCATATTTAGTGCCTCTATCACTCCTAAGTCTCTTAATCTTTCTATTATATTGATTTTCAACTTCAGTCAAAAATAATTTAACATGTCAAAGTCTCACTCTTATTTTTCATCAAGTAGATGAAGGTATAATTAGAGCAATCATCAATAACATAATAAAATAACATTTTTCATTTCTAGTCAAACACCATCATGTTCACATATATCTGAGTGTATCAAATCAAAGGGTTCAGATTCTCTAACAACAGATTTATGTGGTGTTTTGGTTATCTTAGCTTGGCCACAAAAGTTGCACTTTTCAAAATCATTTAAGGACAATTTTGGAATTAGTCTTAAGTTACTCATGTTTTTAATAATACGCTTATTAACATGACAGAATCTAGCATGCCAGATATTAAAAGTACACAACATGTAACAGAACTAGAATTTTTATTAACATCAACATTTAACTTAAACATTCCATCAGTGGCATACCCTTTCCCTTCAAATACATTATTCTTTGTGATAGTATATCAATCAGCCCTATAATTTGAGTAAACCCAGCCTTGTTCAGAAGGTAACCAGAGACTAAGTCTTCCTCATCTCTGGAGTATGCAAGACATCCTTTAGGATAACAGTATTTCCAGAGGAAAACTTCAATTCTACTACTCCAGTTCCAGCAACGATAGTGGAGTGGGAATCACCCAACAAACTTTCTTGTCCTCAGCTTCAAAATAGGACTTGAACATTTCTCGATCATAACAGACATATCGAGAAGCACCGGTGTCACCCACCATCCCTTGGATCCACCAACAAAGTTGATCTCAGAGATCATGACAATAAGTTGGTCTTCGGTTAGATTCGCCTGTGGTGCAGGACGAGATCCGTTCCGGCAGTTCCTGGCCATATGCCCTGGCCTACCACAGGTGTAGCATAGGAACTGTGTTGATTCAGTATTTGAGATATGTTTTTGTCCATTCTGATTTCGCGGAGGATTCTGATGGTTGTGATTCTGGTTGTTCCGGTTCTTAAGGTTCTGATTCTGATTGTTCTGATTTTTATTGTGACTCTGATTTTTCATTGTCTTTCCATTGGTTTCAGAGACACAGGGTAGATTTCTTCGGGTTTGAAATAATCAGAACTTCATCTTTCTGATCTTGTTTTCGGGCTTCCTCCTCAATTCGAAGTCAGGTAATCAGGCTTTCTAGGGAAAATTCTTTGGTTTATGCCTAAAGACATTCTTAAAATCTTTCCAGCTAGGGGAAAATTTGTCTATCACAACAGCTACCTGAAATTGCTCATCTAAAGTCATCCCCTCAGATATAATTTCATTAGCAATCTTTTGAAGCTAGTGTGATTGGGTTTCCACAAACTTATCATCAGTCATTTGGAATTTCAGATAACGACTGACAACATATTTCTTTGTGCCAGCCTCCTCAGTGTCATATTTTTTCCTAAGGGCTTCCCAATATCCTTAGCGGTTTTTTCAGAACAATAATAGTCATATAGATCACCAGAAAGACCATTCAAGATAAAATTCTTACACAAAAAATCATCTTCAATCCAACGATCTAATTCTTTAGTGTGGGTTTCATTAGGTTCAGCAGGCAATACAGGTTTTTCAGTATTACAAATATAAGCAACCTTTGTGTTGTTAAGAAGAACAACATCTTTTGTCTCCATCTTTTAAAATGTTGGCCCTCAAAGCGAAAGGGTTTGTTAAGGTCTTTTGCCGCAAGTTCAGTAATTGTAGTCATGGCAGAAATGATCGTCTTAAATTGTTGTAAATGCTGTAAAATTTCAAATTAAAAGATAGGAACGAAGGTACCAATTGTTCTTGTTAAGACCTTTTGCGGCTCTGCCCAAAAATGTGCAAGCAGTCTAGTAGCCCCGCCGTCCCAGGATAAAATAGCCCAGAATCTTCTCTGTCTCGTTCAACAATTGCATTGTTGATGAACGGAATACTATCCACCCTTAATCTCTTGTTTGCTTAGAATCACCAATACAAAACATATAATTCAATAAAATGAAAAACACTTCTCTGATTGAAATACTAAATGAAATAACTGATTGCAAAAAGGAAAAGTCTTGTTCTCTCTGATTGCAAAAAGAAATACTCTTGTTTGCAAAATGCTTTGTAGTTTTTTCTTGTGTGTGTAAACTCTAACTTTGTGTTGAACTTATAATGGGTTGATCTCTAAATGACCAGACCGACTGACCGGACGGACGGACGGCGGCGGGGGCAAGAGTCTATCTCTCCCCTCCTCACAAAAGTGTGGTACCCCAAGGGGTCCAAGCCCAAGTCCAAAAAATCTCCTTATAAACTCTTTCACAATGAGTTGTATAGAAGATCTGGGACTAAAATTAGAGAGAGATCCAGAGATCAAAACCAGGTACACCCCATTTTCTTTTATTTTAAAGTCATATTTCCAACAGTCGCTCTTTGCATTATCTAATGATGATGATGGCCTAGAAGAACTTGGCCCCTTTAAAATATGGAGGTTGTTGCCTTTTGATGGCGGTTTAAAAACTCCAGTAAGTCTAATGCTCAAAGGTATATGCATCATCTAAGTCCTCAGACTCCGCCTTGGTTTGATCAGAAGCTATTCTCCATATCATGCTTCCACACTTTGGTCAAGATGAATGGTTCGAATTTCCATCTACTGAAATTGATTCCACTAATGTCTTTGTAGATGGTAGGACCTTATCCTTTGTGAACCTGAGGTTTGTCTGTTTGCAGAATATGAATTAGTGCCCTACCTTTGGTGATGGTCCATCATGTTTATGAGATGATATCTTCTTTGTTACTAGGTTCATTGATTTTTCTTACATGCAGTATCACTTCTTTTAAAAACTATAGGTGTATCATCATCGTCCTCATCATCAATAAATTCGGGATTTATACAAGCATCAACAACCATTATCCTAGTGTGCACTTCCAAAAGAAATTCCTACAAAATATGCAGACATACGTTATGCATACATAATGAGAAACTTAGTAGGATACTCCTACCATTCAACTAATGGAGAATAATAATAGTGTTTTAAGAGTAATAATAGATGATCTCATGAACAATCATCTTGTAATATGGCAAGTGATTCCATTGTACAAATAAACACATAACAATTATCAATTATAATCAATTATATCTTTCGTTCTGAAAGAAATCATATTGTGTCACACGGAGATCACTTTTGTATTGAGGAAAATATCATGGTTTCCTAAACGAGAAATAAAACCTATCAATTCATCAAAGAAAAAGAAAATTTCTTCGAAGCTATAACCTATACTCTTTTTGTTTTCTGAGAGAAATTAATTGATAAGTTTGCATTGACAATAAATTCATCAATCAAATTTCTTGGAGCTAAAGGGTACGTTCACCGAATTTATTTATATATTCATAATTCTCATAGAGACACCTAAATTTTATTTAACTTGGCTTAAATGGCTGGAGTCAATTATGTTACTTTTTCCAACTTGAAAAAAAAAAAAAAAAAAACAAACCAGATGGTCCAATGTTTTCCTGAGCAATGGGTATCCTCATAGAAAACTTCACAAACAATTGGTGTACAATCCTCTATGGAGAAGCAAAGTGGGTATTAGCAAAGCTCAATAACCAAACAAAAAGCCAACACCTTTGAACAAGAACACAGAGAAAAAAAAACTCCACACTGAAATTAACCCAAACTTCTTTACCCTATACTTGAAATCACTCACAACTCTTGACCCTATACTCAAATCCAACCTATACCCATTTTGTGAGAACGAAAATTACTTCAAGTAACGCAAACAATGCAACTCAAAATGCATAAGAAATGAAAAAATTGTTTTTTAGTGCTCTTTGTTTCATTGTTGAAAAAAAGAGAAAATAAAAACCCAAAATGAAACAAATAAACTAAAAAAGATAAAGGGGTAATGGCCATACCTTATCTGCAACTGTGTTTAAGAGATAAGGGGTAATGCGAAATTGGTGAGGAAGCTTTCGTAGAGTACGAATCAAAAACCAAAAACCCTAGCTAAATCCATCAACAAAGAGTGAAACAAGAATCAATAAGAGAATTTGAACGTGGACGTACAACAAACAATCGAAATAAAGAGAGAAATATTGTTGAAATTGCACAAAGAGAGAACAAGAACATGAACCTTCTTTCTTTATCTCAACCAAAATCTGCAATCACCAAAGTGTCAGGGTTAGAGACAATTGTATCAACAATGGAGGGAATCAGAAATGCAAATGGTGGAATTACTAAAGAGGAAAAATTATAGAGACTTCTAAAGGTTCTTCTTGAACCACTAGACCTAAGTCCTTAGCTTACAAAGAGCATGCTCTGTTCTCAGTCGACTCCTCTTTTTAAAGCTACAGTGGTAACAAACTTTCAAATAGAGCCAGTAGATGCCTGCCACTTGCTTTGATCCTGTGTAATTCAACTAACTAACTTGTGCTAATTACTATTCTATCACTCTTTTGAATTTGATTCAATTGTTTGGCGCCAAGCTTCCCACTTAATTTTTTCTTCTCTTTTCATTTCGATTTCTAATTTGGTCATGACAGTACCCCTTCCTTCAGACAACCCTTGTCCTCAAGGGTGAAACGATGGAAACATAGCTCGAATGTGGTCTAAGTCTTCCCAAGTTGCCTCTGTCGGAATTGAATTGGACCATTGCACTAACAGCTGGGTCACGACTCTGTTGTGTCTAGGGACTAGCCTGCGAGTGAGAAGCTTTGTAGGTTCAGCTCAGAAATTTCCTTGATGATCGACCAATAGGAGTAGTGGAGCTGGGATTACTTTGGTGCCAAGTTTCTTCTTCGATTGGGACACGTGGAATACAAGGTGAATGCGAGACCTGGGTGGAAAAGCAAGTTGGTAGGCTATGGTACAATTCTTTCTTGTATCTAAAAGGGACCATAGAATTTAGCTGCCAACTTCAAACTCTTGCGAAGATGGACTGAAGTATGGCGATACGGTTGCAATTTCAGATATACCAAGTCCCCAATTTCAAATGTCTTCTCGCTTCTTCTTCTATCTGAGTAGAATTTCATCCGGTCTTGCGCCTTGTGAAGTTTCTCTTTAATAATCTGTAACATGTGTTCTCTCTCACTTAAGTAGTATTGGATTTCTTGTATAGCGAGTTGCGAGCTTGGTGGTAGTGCTAGGAAGGGTAGGGTATACCCATATAGTGCCTTGAATGGAGTCGACTGTAGACTGGTGTGATATGTAGTATTAAACCAGAATTCTGCTAGCTGGTATAGCCATTGACTTGGTGCATCTCCTATTAGGCACCTTAAATAGGTCTCTAAATAGGAGTTAGTCCTCTCTGTTTGGCCATCGGTTTGTGGATGGTAGGCTGAGCTGAGTGACAGTTTAGTACCCAGTGTTTTGAACAAATCTTGCCAGAAGGCGCTTATGAAAATCTTGTCTCGGTCAGAAATTATTGAGGATGGAAGTCCATGGAGTTTATATATGTTGTGAAGGAATAGGTTGGCAATGGTGGAGGCAATGTAAGGGTGGGCTAAGGAGATGAAATGGGCATATTTTGTGAGCATGTCCACTATGACTAAAATGATTGTGTGCTGTTAGAAGGTGGTAATCCTCAATAAAGTCCATGGTAATGTGCTGCCATGCATGTTCTGGGATAGGGAGTGGTTGTAACAGTCCTCCATAGCTACTCTGGTCCCCTTTGTTCCTCTGACAGGTATCACAGTTAGTGATGTAAGCAATGAGCTGAGTTTTTAGGCGTAGCCAAAAAAATACATCTTGGCTCTGTGGTAAGTGGCTGAGATCCCTAAATGACCTCCAATGTTTGAGCTAAGTAGTTTTTTGATGAATTGTTCCCTGAGTCCTCCATTAGAACCAATTTAGATGAGATTGTTGTATTTTAATAGGCCTTGATGTAGAGTATAAGGTGGACAAGAATCAGCCTGTATGTGTAGCTTTTGCAAGATAGAGTGAGCTGTATTATCCAATTCATAACTGAAAATTACCTCTTGGATCCACTGCGGGATGATGATGGTAAGGGCATTCAGCTTTGTTTTAGTGTCTGTAGGTTGTTCCAACTCTGTAGTACACCTGGAAAGTGAATCTACAGCTTGATTTTCACTTCCTTTTTTGTAGAATATTTCATAGTCAAAGCCTAGCAACTTGGAAAGCCACATTTGTTGAGTCATGGAAGTATTTAATGCTTTGATGGTCTGTGTATATCTGAAATTTGGTACCAAGTAAGTAAGTTCTCCATTTTTTGACAACCAATACAATAGCCAATAGTTCTTTTTCATAAGTGGACAAGGTTTGGTTTTTGGGACCTAATGATTTACTAAAATAGGCAATAGATTTACCTTGTTGTGAAAGAACTGCCCCCACCCCTTTAGAAGATGGCATCAGCTTCAATGGTGAATGGTAAGTAAATTGGGCAAGCTTAGGACAGGGGTTTGCGCATGGCATTCTTGAGTTGATGGAAGGTTTGGGAAGCATGAGGTGACCAACAAAAGGAGTTTTTCTAAGAGATTAGTTAGGGGTTTGGCAATAAACATAACTCTTAATAAATTTCCTATAGTATCCTGTGAGTCCTAAAAACCCCGAAGTTGTTTGATATTGATAGGGATAGGCCAATTTGGTCATGGATTCTATTTTGATGGGTGGCTTCTACCGCCATTAGGACTATATATTCTAAGATATTCTAGCTTAGGTTGTAAAAATGAGCACTTGGATAGTTTGCATACAGAGAATGGTGTCTAAGTGTAGATAGGACAATGCGCAGGTGATGTAAGTGGAGCTTATTGTAGGACTGTATACAGAATGTCATCAAGAATACTAAGACAAACTTCCTTAGGTAAAGGGAAAAAATATTGTTCATTAAGGCTTGAAAGGTAGCTGGGGCATTTGTTAGCCCAAAAGGCATCACTTTAAACTCAAAATGTCCATGATGTGTTTTGAAAGCTGTTTTGTGGACATCTGATGGGTGTACTAATATCTGGTGGTATCCTGACCTTAGGTCTAGTTTGGAGAATATAGTTGATCCATGTAATTCATCTAATAATTCATCAACAAGGGGCATGGAAAACTTATTTTTGATTGTGATGTCATTTAATCTTATGTAGTCTACACAGAATCTCCAAGAGCCATCCTTCTTTTTGACCAGTAGAATGGGAGCAGCAAATGGGCGATGTGAGTGATTAATAATCCTTGTCTCCATCATTTCCTGAATAAGGTGTTCAATGACTCCCTTTTGTACGTAGGCCACTTTATAGGGGTTTTGAGCTGGTGGAGAGGACCCTGTTTTTAGTGGGATCTTATGATCTAGATATCTTGTAGGGTGGTAGTGAGCTAGGCCTTTGGAAAGATGTCAATAAACTCTTGTAGTAAGGTGCCTATTTCCGATTGAAGGTTGGACATAGGTTGTAGTAGCTGTTATTGGCAAAAGTTGTCCTAAATAAGAAGGAGAGAATGCTTTTTCAGGAACTCTGTAAAGCCTTTGGAGTCTATCAAACTTAATGAGGTTGAGTCGTACACCCCTGTAAAGTCATTTTCCCCTCCTTTCAATTGTCACTGTCATTTTGAATTTCTGCAAGTTCAAGGTAATGTCCCAACGTTGTAAACCATCACCTCCTAGCACCATGTTGTAGCCCCTAGTTGGTAAGAGTCTGACACTTCCTTCAAAATGAACTCTGCATTGTCCATTGTAGTCTTGGATATGGTTGTGCTTATCAATTGCTCCCATTGCTACTCGTACTATCATCTGTGGTGTGAGAGTTGTAGGCCATTGGGTCTTTAATGATTTAGGATCTATGAATGAATGAGTGCTACTTGTACCATTAAGATGGATATGGGTTTCTTCTTTAGCATCCCCTTGAGTAGCAAGGTATTGGTGACCACACTCCCCATGAATAAAATGAAGTGATACTTCCATGTTGGTGTGAACTTCTTCGGATTAAGTCCTCACATCCAGATGGATCAGGTTCCTCATTCTTTGTAACTTTACTGTCAGACCAACATATACAATGTTGATGTTTGCCAGATATGTCCATGCTTGTAGAGTTCTTCACAATTATAACATAGCCATTTGTCTTTCCTTATTTTCATTTGTGCAGGTGTTAGGCGTTTGATGGGTGGTGTTTATTGGAAAATCTGATGTTATTGAGTATTGTGTGAGTAGGAAGGTCCTTGTGTACTGGAAGAAGCTTGGTTGTTTGTACATGAGATGGGATTTGAAGGAGTGTAAGGTGTTTGTTATTAGGAGCTGTGTAGGTATGGTATTTGGTGTTTATGATAGTAGTTGTTAGGTTCTTTATTGGATTGGTTTGTGCAAATATGCTTCATGCATACGAGCAAGAGAGAAAGCTGTGTAACACTAGTAGGTTTAAAGAGTTGTACCATAGATTTAACCTTACTTTTAAGGCCACTAATGAAGCTCAGTATAAAATATTGCTCATCCAAATGCTGGTTATATATGAGAGTTCTTCAAACCGGTCATAGTATTCACTAACAGAGTTTTCCTAACATAACTTGTTAAAGGAATCGACATAATTGTCTAACACTGCCTCTTCAAATCTTTCAAAAAGATCATGGATGAATGTTTCCCATGGTATCAACTCTTTGCCCAGTTGGTAATTCAAGAACCAGTGGTCTGCTTTGCTTGTCAGGTGTATGGAGGCAACACTGACCTTATTCTCATCTAAGATCTGGTAGAAGGTGAAATACCTTTCACTCTTCTTAGCCCAAGACCTAGGGTTTACCCATCAAATTGGGGAAAGTCCAATTTAGGTAGTCTAGCATACGTACCTTGATTTTCCCAATGACTTTGGGAAAATGATCTATTGGTAAGATCAGTTGCTCCAAAAGACTGAGATGTGGTAGCTCTCTGTGGATGAGTCATGCTGGTAGAACCCCTGATTGTTCTAAATCAGCTGAATTAGTTATTGAAAGCGAACATCTATCATCTTCTCTAAAGTCTCTTGGGACTTGAGCAAGTTTTTTTAATTCACCCTTCACCAACTCGATTTGGCCAGAGTTTTTAGCTAAGTGTTTCTTTGGTTCTCTCATGAACATCTCTATTTCTTTAGTTCTTGTTTCCATGGTAATTGTGATGCGTTTTCTGTGGCCACGGGTTAGGGTTCGAACGACTCTGATACCAAATGTCAGGCGTTAGAGACAATTTGTATCAACAATGGAGGGAATCAGAAATGCAAATGGTGGAATTACTAAAGAGGAAATATTACAGAGACTTCTAAAGGTTCTTCTTGAACCACTAGACCTAAGGCCTTAGCTTACAAAGAGCATGCTTTGTTCTCAGTAGACTCCTCTATTTAAAAGCTACAGTGGTAACAAACTTTCAAACAGAACTGTTAGATGGTCTGTAACTTGTCTTGATCCTTGTATTTTAACTAACTGACTTGTGCTATTTACTATTTTGTCCCTCTTTTGAATTTGATTCAATTGTTTGGCGCCAAGCTTCCCGCTTAATTTTTTCTTCTCTTTTCATTTTGATTTCTAATTTGGTCATGACACAAAGAACAACACCTTAGCAGCTGCAACATATCTGATTGCAGATAGTGTCCACGATGGTAACAAGATGAAATCAGAAATTGTGGTAGGAAGGTTGGTGCCAGTTTTGAATTCAAAGTAAAAGATATCCTTGGATATTCCTTCTTGCAGTTAGTTTGAACATGTGACCCTTAATAGTCTTTGAGATTTGTTTCCTTTTTCCTATTTTTTTCATTTCAATTTATCCATTTGTTTTCTTGTTTGATCCCATTGAGTCACAATCGTGACAATTGGTATCAGAGCGGTTACGATCCACAACTGAGCTACTAATGGAAATCACGCCCGAGGAGATGGAAGCCTTCATGGAGGAGACTAGAAAGAGCCAAATCGAGATATCGGGATGGATCAAACTCCTGAAAATTGAGTTGATAGAGCTGGTTCAATATCAAGAGACTCAAGAGAATCTTGAAGTGCACAATTTGATCAGTTGGAAGAACTAGTGCGAAAATACGTTGGAATTAAAGGATATGAGGATTCAGGCATCATGAGTAGTCGATCGGTTCAGATCGAGATGACGCGTAATTTTGGTCAAATAGAAAATCACAATAAGGAGGCAATTTTAGCTCCACAAGTAGAAAATACAACGAATGTTGATGCTGACCTCCGGAAAGCAGAATCGATGAGAGAAGAAAATGTTACACATCATCATGAACAAGGAACCAAAACTAGTGTCATTGTGGGTGCAAAAAGTCTCATGAAGAGGGTGTTGTGGCCACCTGTGCTCAAGTGCGAGTAAGTATTTCATCTATTGTAGTCACTGGAAAATCAACAAAAGGGAGTGAGAGTTCAATCGGTGGTGGAATTGTGCACCTCGAAGTGACAAATGCTTCTAAAAGAAGTGAATGTGTTGTTTTCGCATTGCACGAAGACTGGTTGAAGAAATTCCACAGAGACGACTCAAATCCGTTAGTAAGAGCATATGGCCTGAAGCTTAAAATGGTGACTTACTCTTCTTATATAAAAGTTAAAATGAAGGATCGGGTTGTCAAAAAGGGGGCATCTCAGTCAGTAAAACTCGTTTACCTTGTATTTGCTACCCATCAATTGTTTCTAGTAGGACTTGGAAATTTCTAATCACTTAGACCTTGTTCAATTCCAATGCAACAAGATGTTACACGAGCAAAGGAAGAGTTGTTGTGTTGAAGACAGAAAGGCATTGAGTTCCAAATGAGCTAATATTAGGGCTGATAGTGCTTTTTTCACATAATGCAGTCGGCTGATGCTACAAAAGTAATTAGATCAGCGACCTTTGCCATTTCCATGCACGCTAATAGATCGCTATGAGGAGTTTTCCAACCACGTCTTTTTGAGCTAGTAATCAGGAGGAATTGTTTAACCAAGCCCGAGATGTCCAGGAGGAGAAGGTTAATAACATGACCTAGGATCGTAACATTGCCCCCATGCTTCCAAAGTCGACGTCCTCGTCGGCCTACTCTATTGACAGTGACCCAATGGTAGCCTTTTTTCTTTAGGGTAGCTTCACTGACCAAATATTCAACAACTTAGCTTATGCTAAATTATTTGAATCCAGCTATAGGTCGCCTCTGCTGGGAATCGAACCTTGGATGTGGGGTTTGGCTCTGATACCAATTGTCATGAACCAACCAACTCTTCAAAAGCCCGAGCTGTCCAGAAGGAGAAGGTTAATAACATGACTTAGCCAAGCATTGTTGTTTTAATACGTGATTTTTCCGTAGAGCTCGAAAAGAGAAATGAAATGAGGATGATGTGCATATTCAGCCTTACATCTGAATTTCCAGAAGAATCAAAGTTTTTTTCGTTAGATACAAAGGATGAGATCCACCCTACTGAGCACCAAGCTGAGGAGAAAACTGCATTACAATTGCTTTTCATCAACTCAAGGGTTTTCTTGGCATAAAGAAATTCACAAAGAAAACAGATAGTGTTTCTGTTATACACTCAGTATGGGGTTCAATGCATCATGAGTGGAACTGGCAAGCTATACTCATAGGCGCATCATTCTTGGCTTTCCTTCTAATTTCTAAGTACATAGAAAAAAAATAAGCAATTTCTTGTGGGGTGTCAAATCCCTCATCATGGCATCAAGTCTATTTCATTGGTAAAAATGCAGCCAAAGGTGTGAAGATAGGTATCGTGGCTAATATGATAACCTTAAAGGAAGCCACAACAATTGGGGAGAACTTTTGCATCCATGAAGGACTATCAAATAGTTGGAAACAAAGAATTGATGGCACTAGGAATTATGAACACTGTTAGTCCCACTACATCTTGTGATATGGCAACAAAAATGAGGAGATATTTATATGTTTTACTCTCTCACTATTGAAGGATTTTGGATGTTGTGTCCATGAAAATTGCTAAGCCTTTGTGGCCAAGCATGGGTAGTAGTTGGTGAAGATACAACTGCTAGTAATGCACTGCGTCAGATGCAAAGCTTTCCATTTTATGGTTGTGTTGCAAAAGCTGAGGGAACCTTTGTTCCAAGAGAGAAGTAAAAGAAGCAGATAGGCGATGGAGGTGTAGGCAAACACCTGAAAGAGATTTGGGAAGAAGCTGAAGAGACTCAAGGGAAAGTGATTTTTGTTTATATATGAGATTCATTTTGTGTTGGGTGTTGCAAGGACTGAGATAGATGCTGCAAATTTGTTAAGCCAATGTTGGTTATACAAAAATAATTAAGAGAAGACTGAGGCAAACTCAATGCTTACTGCAACTGTCGAACTTGGTAGCCCATTGAGGCGTAATGAGATAAACATGCATTGTCCTTTTAGAATGTGGAACTTAACTGGGGTTGCCGTGGATTCTTGGCATCTACCAGATGGTAGTGACATGGATGAAAGTTGGCAACCATCATCACTGCTGAAGGAATTTAGGAACAACGAGACCAAAGGTTTCGAGCTTTCAGAAATTGTTGTTCATGTTGTCGAGTTCACTGCTGATCAATATGGGAAGCTAGTTCATTCATAAAAAAATTTAGACGACCACATCGGAGAGAAAATCATGGTTTTCCAAGAGATCATACCTGATGCTTTTACTTTGATGACCAATGTCTTTGGAATTTATGTAATCCTGAAGTTTTTTTTAGCAGGGAACCATGTCGCAAAGAGGATTTAGCAGACCAACTAAATGGACATGTATTAACACTTAGCCTTGAATGTATGGTTGTCGAGTGATACAAAGGTAATAGAAGTAGTCAGTTTTGGATCAACAGACTACTATGGTAGATAACTTGATGGTCATGCAATGCGGTGTGTACGTGATCAGAATGGGAACCATGTCATCCAGAAGTGTATAGAATACAATCCTCAAGATTTCCATTTTTCAATCCTTGAGGACAAGGATTTGGCGAAAAAGAGGGCAATGTCACGATTGGCAAACAAATATGAAATCAGAAATTGTGGCAAGAAGCTTGGCACCAGTTTTGAGCTCAAAACAAAGGGATATCCTTGGATATTCCTTCTTACAGTTAATTTGAACACGTGAATAGCATGCGACTCTTAATAGTTATTTTGAGTTACAGGATGATCATTTTCTATAAATGGAGATGTAAAAGGGGAGATATAGTTAGAAAAGTATTAAGAAGAAGATAGGCTCATTTCTTAGCCAAACTTGAGAGATTTGTATCATTTTCCTATTTTTTCATTTCAATTTATCCATTTGTTTTCTTACTTTGATCCCAACGAGTCACAATCGTGACAAATAACACCTGGCAGCCGAGCCTAATCACAGCACCTTGCGTTTACCTATTATTTCTTCTTGTGTTTTCCTCTCCTCTCATTTTTGCATTTTTCTCTTTTTAGTTATTGTTAGTGCTAGTTGGAAAGCCCTCTAATCCCTAGTCCATAACGATCCCTACTTATTCTTTACTACAATTACAAAATAGGGTATTAAGTTGTGTGCTATTAAAATAGTGCATCATTGACCGAGGTGAATAGGAGTTTTTTTCGCCAACCGCCAATGACAGTCGCCAATAAGATTGCAAGCATTGTCCTGCACATCAGCTTCAGAAGACCAGAAGGTCCCACCAAGGACAGAAGAAGCAAGGCGAGACGCAGAAGGAGCAGCAAAAGATCCCGAAGTCCCAACCACAACAAAAGAAACAATAAGCTTCTGATCTCGAGCGCGAGCAACAACTTGATCATCTATTGACGGATCATACTCGAAGTCATCCAAGGTCTTAGTACCCTTTGAATTATTCAAAAGCCAAACACCTACCTGAAGCATTTTATTCTCAATAACGCACAAATCGTCAATCGAGAGGTCGGCGGAATCTGGCAAGCCATAAGAAGCAACAAGTTTTTTCTCATGGTCATCTAGAGGATGAGAAACTTCCTTCTTACTTATCTCGAGAACTCGTTACCTCTTCATCCTCACAGGCAGAAGAATCATCCCCCGAACCATGACCTCCTTTCTGAAGAGAGGCAAGATGAGAAGGGGTCCTAGTGGATTCCAGGACGAAAGAAGTAAGTTTGTTCCTCTTCGAGACACAGCCAAAACTGACGGCCGATATCTTAGAGGGGCTAAGAGGCCTATGAACTTTCCTTTTCTTAACAATTGAACCAATGTTCCTAGGACCTCGAGCAGAGACAGAATCAGGGACTCCCACATCACTAGCGCGGGCAACTGTAACCTCCGAAGCGAGGCTTACCCTACCCGGCCAAATCAAACCACCACGGACAATGACGTCCGTAGTAAGTAAATCTTCCACTGATACTCGGAGGATAACACAAAACCAATGGCAGAACTCATGCTCTTCTAAAGACAGTGACAACTCAACCTTCTTAGGTTCCCGAAACTATCACAGAATCTGATTCTCGCATAACTTAAAATGGTTGGAAGAAAGAGAGGCGTAAAACCAGGACCCCGACCAGCCAACATACTCCTCTCGCATGTCTCAAAGAAGGGAGGAAAACGTAGATGACAGGTATAACTAGGGTCCACGATGAACCCTATCAGAGAATGGAAACCCCTAACATTCATAGGGATACAAGCCAAGGCAACCATTAACAAGGTTGAAATCATTACCTTCCAACCGTTAGGGACAAGTTGAGCCAAAGCAATTCTAACCAAATCCCAAGTGCTCCCAGACGATAGTAGGAATCGAAAGCCTGAAACCAGAATGGAACATACCTGGATACAAAGTAATGTATCCATGCCTAAGACGATAAGGATCGTCACCCATCTCCGGGGAAAACAATCTCCAGATCGTTTGGCAATGAATAGTCGTGACGAATGTTGTCAAAAGTCGTGCGTGTTGCCCCTCTTGGGCATGAAGAAAGCTTCGCAAGCATCAAGGGCATCGCCAACCAAAACCATGGAGAATGAAGATGCAGAAAGAAGCAGAGCATACACAAAAGCTTATCATTTTTATAAGAATGGGCAATGAAAGGATCACTCTTAGAGAACGTGCAAGGTGTGACAACCACACAAAATCCCAGAAATCACGCTAAAACAAATAGGTGGATGGAACAACAGATAGAAAACAACAACGACAGATAGCAAGAGCACTGACCAAGATGTAATGTTGCAATCAAAAAGCAAAACCTCCATATAGTTAGTGGATACTTGAACATACCCACTAACTAAGGGGAGGAGTAGCTGATGATACACTACACCAAAAGGCTAGTTTAGCTACGCCGAGATGGCCACAGTTCTAAACTGTTGGTTTATTTGCCACGACCAAAAATCGTAGCTATAATGACCAACCGCTTAAAACAGTGGGTAAAAAAAATTGGCCACGGCTGAAAACCGTGGCTATAATTAGCAACGGCCTAAAATCGTGGCTAAAATAATGGCCACGGCTCAGAACCGTTGGTGTATTTTCCACGGCCAAAAATAGTGGCTATAATGACCAACGGCCTAAAACCGTTGCTAAACAAAAATGGCCACGACTCACAATTGTGGCTATTAGGAGCAACGGCTCAAAACCGTGGCTACACTAAAAAGCTGGAAAAAAAATTGGGCGGGCTATTTTGGCACTCGACTTCCACCTTCCGTCCACTCGACTTCCACCTTCCCTCCACTCGACATCGACCCTCCATGTTCCCCCTCCACTCGACTTCTCAGCTCCCTCGACTTCCCTGATCCCTCCCTCGACTTCCCTCCTTCCCTGGTCTTCCTCCTTTCTTGGCGTCTTCAACCTCCAAACCATTTGTAAAATTGATCAGCGACTGCAACCTCCAAACCATTCTTTCGTACAGGTACTCTCTCTCTCTCTCTGCTTTCTTTTTTATAAAATTAGGGTTTCTAAATCTAAAGTTTTTTTATTTAGAGGTTTTGAATCTCTAGGGTTCGAATTGTTTTTTGAATCTGTAGGTTTTATTTAGAGGTTTTTTGAAATTAGGGTTTGAATCTCTAGGGCTCAAAACCGTATGCCCGAATTCCAATTTTCACCTTCTCTCACAACCAAATCTCGACTCTATCAACATTTTGTTCAAAATTTATTGAAAACTTAACATCAATATCCTTATCAGAATCAATCCTTACAAAAATAAGGATCCAAAAGCATTTCACCAAGAAAAAATAAGTTTACAAACAAACAAAACAAAACAAAAACAAAAACAAAAACACAATGAATACTTCAGCCAAACTTCTCGCATTTCAACCTCTTTTATTTGTGCTTGTAATTTTGTATTTGTAGATGAGACTCTAAGGGTTGGGTAGCATTAAAGATTGGCTTTGGATTGGTTGTTGTCTTAGAAAGGTACCAATAAGTTTCCAGTCACATTGACATTAGACCTCCTTGATCTTTAATTTTTGTATGAAATTCCTGATATAATTTGGAAACCAGCAATATTCATGTTCCCTGTTCACTTGTATTATGATCATAGTGGTTGTAATGTGCAGTGTCGTCAGGTAAATGATCCCCTATTAGATGAAGAGTGAGTTTGAGTTTGCTATGGTGTTTGGATCTGATGGAGGTAATAACATATTTGGTTACACGTTAGCATCTCAGGAATATAGATTAAGAGTAGAAGTAAGTCATTGCTAATTTATAATTAGTTTAAAACAGTAAACCTACTATGATGGTTGACAATGGCTATTATGTGTGACTGTGCACCTTAAGCAAATCTCAGAGAAAGAACAAAGTTTTGAGTTATTCTATAATTATATTAGAAAAGAAGGTCACCTTGTTCCAAGATAAAGTTAGAGTGCGTCAGCCCATGTATTAGATTGGATGAATCAATTGGTTTTCTGAAAGGATCTGTTTGTTATGGCTTTGTTACTCTTTTTTTTATGGAAACGGTTGTGTAGGTCACCATTTGATGAACCGATGTAACACTGTAGTGTGTCTGTGTTGAAACCACCAAAACCTTAAATCATAATGTCATAAATTGTAGCTTTGTTTAAATCATAATATGGGTGGTTGCTTTGGTTGGTAGTGTATTCTTCCCCCTTGCTTGAAGTAAGTTAAATGATTTTATTATTAGATGTCTGCAGTTAACATTGGATGAGGAATATTTTGATGCCTCGATTTCTCCCATATTTGGGTGGTTCTATTTTCATCTCTTTCTTTATTCCTAAAAGTTTTGATCTGTTCACCGGCCATGTGTGACTGGTACATCTTCATGTGGATGGTATTACTAATGGATATTATTCTTCATTAGCATGTAATGCCATTATAAGTGCAAAGGGAAATACCCCAAGTCTGTGTAACCACAGAAGATTATTGATTCCCTGATTCTTTGCATAGGACCCTAAAGCTTTTTTATGTTTTCCATGTGCTATGTAGTCTAATTTGAATTATTGATTAGAGTATGTTGGAATAATTTAGAAGTGTTTCCACTTGAGGTTGTAAGACATTTCTGAGATTGTAACAGGGGATATCGTACTTTATTATTACAAATGTAACAACTAACATGCGCATTCTGTTGATGAAAAATTGAGGATAACGGTGTTACTGTTTGATAATTTATATTGATAGTTGGTTAATCGGACCAAAATGAAGGCTATTTTGTATGATTATGCATCCTTAGTAAATCAGAGAAAGAATAAGGGTTTGAGTTATCCTACAATTATAACCAAAAAGCAGGTCACCTTTTCAGGTTAGTGTTATAGCGTGTTAGCCCTGTGAATTAAGTTACATGTGAGAGCTGCACAGGATCCCCCTGGAGATCTGTGAATATATAGATCAAACCAATTGATTGGTTATTTGAAGGATCTGTTTGTCATGGCCTTGTTACTCTGTTTGTTATGGAAAACTATTGTGTAGGCCAACATTTTTCTGAATAATGTAGTTATAAATCGTAAGGACGGTGGTAGCTTGGTTGGTAGTGTATTCTCCCTTCTTGCCTGAAGTAAGTTTAAGTTTTGCTTAGATGTTTGCTTCAGTCAACAGTGGGTGAAGATCCGTCAGAAACCCGAAGAGGATAAGGTATATGCTGAATTCTCAACTTATCTTTTATTGCTGTATGATTGAAGAATAATACACATCATATTAGAACATTCTTCAACACATTCTAAGAAAAATTCTTGGATGAACACCTTGTTAATACTAGCGGTAACCTAGTATCAGCACCGTTCTCCTTGAACTGTTCAAAAGAATTATCTTCAAATGATTATTGTTATTCTTGTCTATTTTTATCTGTGTGTTTTACTAATTTCTGTATGTTCTTTCTCCTGTGTTCAACTATTTGTTCTAGATTGTAAGTTTAGTTTGCTTTCTGAAACCTAGTAGTCCTGGGTGCAAAATTGGTATCAGATGAACTGATTGTAAAGATGGAGGTAGTGTCAATAAAAGCATTATCTTTATTTTCTATTTGTTTTCTTCAAAACAATTCTTGGATGACCAACCTCGTTATACTAGCGGTAACCTAGTATCGGCACCGTTCTCTTGAACTGTTCAAAGAATTATTTTCAAAATGATTATTGTTATTCTTGTCTATTTTTATCTGTGTGTTTTACTATTTCTGTATGTTATTTCTCCCTGTGTTCAACTATATGTTTCTTAGACTGTAAGTTTAGTTTGCTTTCTGAAACCTAGTAGTCCTGGGTGCACAAATTGGTATCAGATGAACTGAACTGATTGGAAAGATGGAGGTAGTAGGGTACTCCATGTATTCCATGTCTATTGAATACTAGTTGATTAAGTGTATATAGGTTGTTTCTTATTTCTTTTTGTAGTGTACTCCTATAAATGTAGTGTATATAGTTGTTTCTTATTTCTTTTTGTTTGATAATGGTTAATATTATAATGTCATTGATAGTAATGGGTAGTACTCGCGGCAATCCCTCCACCAATGATGTCACTACATCTAGAAATGATGACGTGAAGTTAAAAAGACCATACCGTTCAATGTCATGGTTTAGCAGTTGGACTGGTGGCTAGAAATTTCAATAAAACATTGGAAAGCTTGTTTGAAACCCTTGTGCCCATCAAATTCAAGGGTTGGCAACCATGTTACTTGACAACTACAAAGAGGATGTGTGGATGACCTAAGGTGAGATTTTACATCATTGATTTTCATAATGTCTTATTTTATTGTCAACTTATATTCTCAATGGCTTATTTGCAGCATGAATACGACATCCCAAATTATGTGAAAGGAGTGGGCATTAGAAAATGCCTGAATATTTTAGAAGGTTCAAGGCAGATCTTAGGAAGGGTTATTTGGATAAGTATCCTACCATTGAGGAACAAGAGAAGCATGTTCCAAATGGTGTAAGAAAGGAGGATTGGAAGGAGTTTGTTCGCTATGAGAGCACCCCTGAAGCGAAGGCAATTAGAGCCCAAAATGCCAAAACAAAAGGCTTCAAAGTAATGTATGGGGGGGTGGCCAAAAGAGTGCTGCAGGAAGTAAGAGTAAGAATGGTAATTGAGTTCTTCTATCTACTAGCACAATAATAACCATTAAACTATTTAGGCTGAGACTAATCTTTCAAGTATAATAGATTGAGAAGAACCCTGATGGGAACCAATCACACGCACTGACATATGGATTGCTTGTCACACGGGAAATGATGGAAAACCCACGCATGGTGTTGAACTATATATGGTATGTGCCCAATGATGTCTTTTATACACAATTCTTAATATTACTTGTAGTTGTTTGAATATTATTGTGTCCTGATTTATTTTATTTTTTTCATTCTTTTGAGAGGAACAAGTTAAAGCAAAAAAAGGTCGCCTTGCAAGAATCTTCAACCCAGGGTACCACTGACCTCACTATTGATAATGATCCTCTAAGGCCAAGTGTTTGGCCAAGAAGAAAGGGGATGTACTCGTTGTGTTGGAACCACCGTCTCTAAAAGGAAGTATGATGTGCAACTTCCCGCTCGTTCATTGCTTTTGGATAAAACATTGGAAGTAAAAAAATTAGCAAAAATATGATAGATTGGAAGAAAATGTTAGATGGATACAAGAGAGACTTGAAAATGGAACTTATGTGAGACCATCAAAAGTAAGGGAACACAAGGAAGGACACAAAGAACTGAAGATACACCTTCATCCGTGCACAATCGACAAGGCAACCAGAAAATCCATTACCTCCATCTCCGTTACCTACCATCTTCTAAAGGTGTTGCGAGGTTTCTTCTCCAAGCAATCATGTTCCTTCAGTGTCAAGGACTTACAAAGTTGTGAATGGCATAAGAATGTCATTGGCGATAGCAATAGAGGTTGTAGATCTTATCCATCGATTCTCTTTGCGATTGCCATGAATCAATTGAACCCTACAACAGAGATCAAGACTTTCCTTATGCTTCAAGTATAGGACTTGAGTGAAACTTTACAAGAGTGATCCAAAAGGAGACATGATGGGGATTTGGACATTGGTGATTTCTTCGTATGGTGTAAAAATCATGTGGAACTTGATGATTGATAGTTAACAACTATGTTGGAAGCAATGTTAATGGTGGCAGCAAAAGAGGAGCTGAGTAAATACACTACATGCACGTGATTGTTCATTTTAAGGAAATAGCTGAAGCTTAAGTGCAAGTATCTATAGACTTAAATTATGTTTGGGAACATTTTTCCCATTCTAAATCAAACTACTTTGTTGTAAAATTTGCAAAGCTTTTGATGAAGGTTATTGTATTTTGCATCTTTTTATTTATCTTATATGCAATTAATGAGAAAATAATACAAAGTTTATTTGCATTGTTCTAAGATATGTGTATGTTTATATTTTGGGTATACAATCAAAAACTTTTAAGCATGTCATTCCTTGTTGAGCAAGATTGTTGGAAAGGTTGCAGTTACTGAAAAACACCAATGGATCTTTGCTGATAGTCCTTCTCATTGTTGGTTATCATCAAAGGTAAAGATTGCTCTATTTAATGGATGCAATATGAGCCGATGTTTGTTTTAACTTTTAATTATTAATTATCTTTGGTTGTTTGCTTTGGTGATTCATAGTGTTGTGATGGATGGAAAGCTCAATTTTCAGCTGGGATCAAGGTATGATTGTTTATATTACTATGGAAACTGAGTAATGGTATATTGAGTGCATAGTTCGACACAAATATGCATAAACATGCATTTGTGTGTGTATATGGTAGTAACACTCTGAAGCAAGAGCTGCAAGATAGACAAGGAGGTCCTTCTTGTCATTAAAGCATAATTTTTAGCATCTTGGAGTGCATATGTAACCTGCATGCATCTGTGTAATATATTTTTGAGTATGAATTGCCAACGTATTATTTGCTCTCTTTCTGATCAAGTACAATGTTAACATCTTTGGTTTACAAGTTCATCTGAATTTGCAGATAAATCATTGGTTATGCAGAATATGTATTGCTCTTCCAAAATCAGAGTTGCTCTGGAGATACTGGAAAAACATTGTAAACCAAAGAATTCATCTACTTTGAAACTTGAATATGAAGCAAGCAATGGAGTTTGTGATCTGTAGGGGCTGTAAATAAATATCTCAGGTTCCATTAAAAGCATGAAATAAATATTATAATTCTTACAATGCATGTAAACTTTTTTTTTATCATGGTTATATTTTAATCTGTTTTTGTTTATGGTTTGTAGGGGTTGTTCTTAGCAGCAGGTGGTGCAGGTGGAAATCTTAGCTCAGGTGGGTGCCTTTAGTGTTTTTGTTGTTGTGTTGTGGAGACCACATTAACAATGCCATTAATATTGTTGTTATTGAATAATCAAGAAACCATTTAATGGATCAGCCAGCCTAGGATGACTTCATGAAACCTGCAATAATATAATCAAGTTGAGACTGAGTTGCCACTGTGTAGCTAGTATTCATTTACTATTCTTTGAGAACATTTCCTCTCTGTTTGGATCTTCCAGAAAAACAGAATTCCTTATGTTGCAAACTCCATTTTGCAATTGCTGACTTGTATTACCATGTATTGATATATGCAAGTTAGCTATTGTTATCGTCTATCCATTCGTTCATGTTACTTCTCTGTGTCATTCTTGTAGCGATGTATTCTTGTATCATGCAATATGTATCAATTTGGCTGAGATATATTACGTATTGTGCATATTGTAAGACACAGATAATGAACTCATTCAACTGACTTATTTAGTGCTTTTGCGGCATATAGTAGGGCCACTAGGCGCAACCGTGTTGGCAGGGGAGAAGAATTGAACATGTTTCATCTTTTTTATTCCAAGTGTTACCCATTTCTTTGTTTTTTCATTTTTAGTAATGTTGTATAAAAGTTTGGGTTTTTAGATGTTACTTTCTGGTTTCTTCAATGTGTTTGAACTAAATATTGTTGATTGATTCAGATTAGACATTTTATTTCGTCTCTCCAAAATTTTGGGAACATTTTAGATCCATTTTGCTGAAACACAATAGAGATATATAGGGAACCCCTTCTCAATTTTTTGTTGAAATTTCCCTATATAAGTTTCAGTGC